>OY829913.1:165750555-165950555 GCA_963691935.1 Nephrotoma guestfalica | reverse complement strand
ATATATATATATATATATATATATATATATATATATATATATATATATATATATATATATATGTATGTAATATACAGGGTGTCCCAGAATGAATGGATAAGCCTGAAACACCTTATAGTAGAGCCTATCACCACGGCTACAAATAAATTAATCGGAAAACAATTTCTATTCTTTCCCACTATTAATATAAATTTTTACTTAACTTAACTTTTACTTAACAAAATTAAATTCGACAACTGTATAATTATAAAAATAATAATTATTATGGAAGCATTTAATTTTTTAATTTTTCGTTTTATTTGTGGTCATCCGAGTAGTAGGGTGTATCTTAAAACCGAAATTTTCCTCAACAAAACTAGTGTAATTCCAATGAAACTACTCTAGAACTGTATTATTAAGATGTTGAAAATGGAAATATCCAAAATCAATATTTGGTCAAAATAATTTACTAAATTCGTAGTAAATTATTGTTGTTAGTAAATGTTCTGGCTGAGGCTGGTTACCAATATTTTACTGATCCAGTATTATCATTAAATAGTTTAACCATTTTAAAAGGGATGCCGGACCCGATTGCTGAAATGAATGCATTTTAAATGACCGAATGAGGATCTCTTTATATGGTTATATTATTATTATTATTATTATTATTATTATTCCTGCGCGCTTCCCGTTTGAGATTTGAATATTTGGTTTGGGCGCGTAAGTGATCATATGATTCCGAGCGCGCGCTTCCTGTTTGATTTTTGAATATTTGGTTTGGGCGCGTAAATGGTCATGTGATCCCGAGCGCGCGCTTCTCGTTTGAGATATGAATATTTGACTTGGCACGTAAGTCATACTGTGTGCATTTGGGCGCGTGCTTGCTGTTTAAGATTTAAAAATTAACCGCGTATATGAATTTACTTTATTTTTGATAAAAGTGCATCAAATTTACATCTTTAAAAATCTTCATAATCATTTCTTAACCAAAAATTCAATAAAATGTATTCACGTGACTGATTATTTAGTCATAGGCCAGCTAGTGAATTATTAATTTATTTAATAATTATCTTTAATGTTGCATCGAAATGAAATAAATAAAGAATTATATTTATGATGGGTTCCCGACGTCTATTTAACTAAGGCATACATGTACTAGCGGTTGGGGGACTGGAAAGCAACTATTAAACATTCTATTCATAATTCGGTACTTATTTATTTTGGTACAATTTCTAATTTTGCGAACCTTACAGTCCATTTAGAGCTTAGAGCTCATTTTTAATGTGGTGGGCAGTTCGTATTTTGGAACTTTTGTTCCATTCGCCTTTTGTAGCTTTTGAAATATTGTGAGTGTTCTGAGAAGATATTGGCACTGTTTTAACAGTTATATAGCAAACGAAATGTCAATCCAACTTGAAATTTAAAAGCATCGAAATTTTGACATAAATTCGGTCCCACAACCATACACTGATCACTCTTCTTACGTTAATCTCGCACGTCACTCACTAGCGTGTTTAAGAACTAATAATACAGCTAACAATTTAATAATTTTTATAACCTTTTTTTGCTTATCGGTAAACGAACCTTGATGAAAGAACAACAATACTAGACAAGAAGATATTTCTTCTGTCCTAAATTTTTATCCTTATCCTAAACACGATTAAAACATTATCTGTCATTCAAAAAAATCGAGAATACCTACATTATATTCAAACATAGTATTAAACTACATCTACACAACACATACTACGTTACTATTAAATATATTTATAATATTTTGGTTTTAATATGTGATGATGATAATAACGATAAACTTAAAAATAATAAAGTATAAAAAATACGAGATAGTTTAAAAAGGAAAAAGGAGCATGCGAAACCAAAAAACAACACTTCTGCTGTTATACTGATGAAAAACGGCGGACCAACCAACTACTCGCAAAATGTTTCATTTTGGTCCCATTTGAAACGTGATATTTTAAAACTCGAATTATCAAAACGCGATACGGTACAAAACGCGATATGGTACTAAACGCGATATTTCAAAATGCAATATTTCAAAACGCGATACAGTACAAAACGCGATACAGTACAAAACGCGATACAGTACAAAGCGCGATATTTCAAAACGTGATATTTCAGAATGCGATACGGTACAAAACGCGATATGGTACAAAACGCGATATGGTATTTTCAATTTTTAAATTGAAAATTAAATTTTTATTCTCAATTTTTATTTATAATCCACATAGGGGAAATTTAATTTTAGTGTAAAGGAATTTAAAAATTCATAGGAGCGGGAGTTTAGGATCGGGTTATATCAGGCGGGTCGGCTCCGGTCGCTTCGCAATGTACATTCTGGAAAGGGGGAAATTTAATTTCAGTTTATAGGAATTTAAAAACCGATATTAGCGGGAGTATAAGATCGGGTTATATCAGGTGAGCGCTTCGCTCCCTAGTTAGAAAAAAAACTTCAGTTTATAGGAATTTAAAAATCAATAAGAGCGGGAGTATAGGACCGGGTTATATCAGGCGAATCGCTGCGCTCTCGTCGCTTCGCAATGTACATTCTAGAAAAGGGGAAATTTAATTTCACTTTATAGGAATTTAAAAATCGATAGGAGCGGGAGTATACGATCGGGTTATCGCAATGCACATTTTGAAAAGGGGGAAATTTAATTTCAGTTTATATTAATTTAAAAATCGATAGGAACGGGAGTTTAGGATCGGGTTATATCAGACGGGTGAAGGGGAAATTTAATTTCAGTTTATAGGAATTTGAAAATTGATAGGTGCGAGAGTATATACGATCGGGTTATATTTTTAGAGTTAGAATTTGTTTTTCAGTTTATAGGAATTTAAAAATCGAAAGGAGCGGGAGTATAGGACCGGGTTATATCAGGCGGGTCGCTACGCTCCGTTTGCTTCGCAATGCACATTCTGTACCATATCGCGTCTTGTACTATATCGCGCTCCTATATCATTTTGTACCATATCACGTTTTGTACCATATCGCGTTTCCAAATATCGCGTTTTGTACCATATCGCGTTTTGAAATATCGCGTTTTGTACCATATCTCGTTTTGTCATATCTCGTTTCGAAATACAGTAAAAATTCACTTATTACATATATATACATATAACACAATAATTCGCATAATGCGCATAATTATTACCATCTGCACATTGTATAGCTCCATGCCAGCCTATACTGCCATGGAAGATGGGTCGTCCCATGAGTTTTGCACTCCGACAGGGGGTCATAGATGTATTCCTTTCCATCACAAATCGTAATTTGTTGATGAAAATTCCCTTTGCATCCTGTCCCTATCGGAATTCGACCCCGGTGCCTCCCGATCCAAACGCCAAAGCTTTAACCACTATGCCATTTGGTCGGTAAAATTTAAGTTAAAACAAAATATTTAATATGACATGCCAAATTCACAAAATGCATAATTATTCAGTTACCGCATAATTTTTGAGAAAATTGATTCAGAAAAAATGCAATAAGTGAATATTTGCTGTATCGCGGTTTGAAATATCACGTGTAGAGCGGATCTCGTTTCATTTAAACATCTTTTTATGTGTTTCACAGCTGAATAAAATACAAACAAAATAAATCCCATTATTATTTTTCTCATGAGTTGGTGTTCTCACTTGACATATTGCTGTTATATTGGATAGACAAAATTGAAGCAAACATAATATTAACACATCATTAAATTTTTTAGATTTCTCCATTATAATATTCCACTTTAGAATACAAGTATAATATTGTTTAAGGCATAAGAGAGTGCATGCTTGCCCTCGAAACACGAATATATTTTGTGCCTCCTAATTCTTCATTTAAATGTGTAGTATTTCTCCCAAATAATTTGTTATGCAACATTTTCTATCGATGGTTGTCTATATACAAACAAAATTCAAGATTCTGTCTAATTACTCGGTAAGCATGAGAATAACTCAATAAAAATTTTCAAAAAATAAAATTAATTTAAATTATTCTATTATATAATTATCATCATAGCATCAAAATATTGTATGTACTCAATATAATATTCTAGTACTGAAATACTAAACCATTTGCCATTTATCTCATCCTTCTTACTCTACAAATATTCTTCATAAATATTCTAACCTAACCTAAGGGAAGGGAAATATAAAATATTATTGTGCTCTTTTAAATTTATCTATGTAAAGAACTGTTCGGATGTATAATACATATAATATATTGTATCATCATCGCACTCAGTAAGTTTCACCGGTTCCACAATTTGCTTCTAAGCACTGCTTCTTGCTTCAAAATAAGCCGTCACAGATAAATGTCTATGTATGGGTAAAAGTTGTCAAAAAAAATCATTTTTGAAGTGTCTTCGCATAGTTCGCATCGTAGCAATATAATTTATCGATTTTTATTAACATAAAAATATGTTGATAAATCGCAAAATGTGCACATAATATTATAAATGAAAATAATTAATTATTTAGTTATAATATTCAAGCCAAAAATATACTTGAGAATTTTTACTTCTTTGGAACGTTTATTTTATACATACATATGTACATAATATTATGTATATCACAATTCACAATTTAAAGTAAAATCCACATGTTAACAATGACATTGATTTTTTTTTATTTCATTTTTGTTTGTGTTAGTGCTGCTTTATCGAAACAATTTTGGTTCGGTTTTATGGTAATTAGTTCGGTAAATGGGTTAAGATACGAAGATGAAGCTGCTTCTTTGACAATGCGAACATCACATCGAAAAAAACCATCATACTCAACTCCCGAACCCAAAACCAATCATATTTTGTGAAATAATTTTTGCCCTGCCTACTAGTTTCGTGATGAAATATTTTTAACTTTGTTGTTGTTTTAATACATTCTGTGCGATACCATGGTATTTTTTCCTAACAGTCTGACAGTGCGTTCATGACATTGAAAAAAAGCAGCATACTCAACTCCCGAACTCAAAACCAATCAAATTTCGTGAAATGCTTTATGCTTACTAGTTCAGCACTCGAGTTGAAATATTTTTAATTTTGTTGTTGTTTAATACATTCTGTCATACCATGGTATTTTTTCCTAACTAACTCCCGATATACGCAGTCTGAAGCACTGTGTGGAACGGCGGAATACCATTAAAACAAAAATAAAATATAGTTACAAATACATTTTAATTTATTAATATTGTTATTATCTATTGGTGAACGGGAGTTTTGCAATACCATAGCAACCATAGTGTTAAGGTAGCGAATATAATAATAGCCCATCATTTTGAAGGATTAAATTAATTATGTCTGCCGTGTTTATTCAAATGTATAGAATTCACATTATTAACTTTTCATGCTATTAGCCAACCAGAAATAATAACATTTTAATTCCCCACCCGACCCTATGTAATTTCTGTGAAATCTGCTCTGCAAGGTCCAGCAAGGTCCTGCAATAGTCCTCTCATAGGTCATGCAGTAATTATATTATCTGAAAATTCGAAATTTTTTAAACATCAGACGACCGAGCGTTCATCGAGTAACCATAGACCATATCAAAATGTGTATTCTTCATATCCATTCCATCAACGATGGAAATCAACTTTCCGTACCGGTATAGAACTCACTTATACTCGTATATCCGTTTAATAATCTCGCTATTGCGGCTAATCGATATTATTACGGGGAAAAATTATTAAACAATATTTAGTTAAGCAGAGACCAATATGATAAATAAATGAATCATAAAAGACTTGTAAAACACCAAAAAGTTGTCTTATGGCGACACCGGAAAAAATGCGTGGATTTAACAACATTAACAATGCTCACACGCAGGTGTGTTGAATTGAAACACTCAAAAATTTAGATTAGGCCACTTTACAAATTTAAATAAATCATCTAAGATCTACACATAAAAGAAGTTTAATTTCGCTTAGTATTTTTATAAATGTACGATGTGAATGAAATCTGAAATGCATCACAGATTACGCATTGAATTATCTATATTTTAAATCACAAATGTTAATATGACGTTTTTAAATCACAAATGCTAGTATGTCTATGTCACATCACAAATATCATCGCAGAACCACCTTACATTTTGCAAGTAGGTAAATGAATCATTAAAATAAAATCCAATAAATATTGAAACATAAAAATTGTTCATCCTTCTGTACCTGGTAATTTTTGTAAATAACGAACAATTTACTAATAATAATAAAATATGTTTGCATCACCTTTTATATTATCCATTTAAATCTGATTATGAACCCCAAACAATTACAACATTATCCAAGCATAAGGGAAAAAATTGTAGATATTGAAACTAATTGTTATTTATTATTTAAATAAACATCTTCAATATTTTTTTCAGGAAAACATAAAATACAAATTTTATTTTTATCACAAAATTATCTCATTTTCATTTTTTTAACTGTGCACTAAATACAATTATAACTCATTAAACCATTTTGAACAAAAATAGTAATATTAATAATTATAAATACATAATAATAAAATATTTATTTATCAATTTTTTTGTATAATTATATTATTTTTCTAATTAAATTCCTAGAATCACTTAACATTATTTTGTTATTAATTACCGTCGGGTTGTTTTCATAAATAATTATTACTTTTAAAATTCACTTGAAAAAAAATTAATTAAACACAAATATTAATTATTTTATAATCCCATAAGCGCTGAGTAAATTACATTATGTATTAAATTACATTATGTGAGAACATTTATTTCGATTTTATAAATTTATTAATTAAGTATATCGATAAATAAAAATCACCGAAAATTTTGTTTATAAATTAAAATAATAATTAATAATAATGCAACAATCATGTCGAAATAATAAAAATAAAAACAAATAAATAAAAACGCGCGCGTGCTTAAATGTGTACAAAATAATAATAATCATGATAGTAATAATATCGAATGGAACGATACTAATGATAAAAAGAGTGTACTAATAAAACTCATAAAGCAAACCAACCAACCACCACACGAGAATGGGACGCAAAATAAAAACCGAACCACACACACACAAAAATATATCTCAATACTTAAATAAAATTAAAATACTTTTATTTAATTGAATTTTAAATATTATGTACGAAGAAACAAACTTTTAACCTAATAACTCAAACGTCAATTTACAACTGCCTCAATCGAGGAAAGTAAACATACACTAAAAGTTAATCGACTCCCGCAACAACATTGTTGTATTATACATTTTGTGTTGCATATGTGTGTTCGAAGAGCAAAAAAAACGAAGAAAATAAAATAATAATAAAATAAAATACAACAATTTTTATACACTTTATGTATTTATTATATGAGTATACTGTATAACATACATAAATTTAGGGGAGAGATGAGTTGAATAGATATTTTACATTAAGCATTATATGGAATATACATATATGAGGGTAATATTAATTTGTAATTATAATTGTTGTTGATGGAGTTTAATTGGATGGTATTTGAAAAAAAAAAATATATTAACAAATTTATCGAAATGAAAGAAAATATGTATGTTCAATTTCTTGATTAATCGATTTTTACTCGTTTTGCAGCAGCATTTTTAATTTTTTTGGTCATTTACAAAAAATTTAGTACACAACGTTCTCAGAGTTTGGCGAAGACACAAGAGACAATATAACAGTAAAATAATCTACGTAATATTACTCGAAAACAAACAACTGTCGAAGACAGCTACACATTTATTAATTCATTACGTGCATTAATTTGCTTCATTGCGTATCTGAAGTACTCAAGAAAATTTTCTTCATCATTAAATTAAATTTATATTTTACCAAATAGTATATCTGAAAAAAATAATTTTGAAACTAAAAAATAACAACAATTAATCAGTTGCTTGTTCTCAATATTCAAACCAAATGATCACACTTGCACAATTCTTAGCCTAAATTTATAATTTTAATGTAAAGTTGCTTGACCCAATGAAAACCTAACTTAAATTAAACAACAAAATACTTCAGTTTATTTCGTATAAAACCAAACCTAAATATATAAAGTTATGCTGAAGAAAACCTAAGAAATTTAAATTATTTTTCATAAAACTATCAGTAACTTTTGGACAAGAATTTTAACTCGCAAAATGACTATTATCCAATGTTTGGTTTATTCAAGTAAACAATTACTTTTAAAAAGCGCGTGCATTTTGTCACTCGCTCTACAAAACGAATTGTCAAAACAATTTTGAATATTTTGTTAATCTGCTATGCATTTAAATACTACGATTATTGTGTCCAATTTTTTAAAAGTATGTAAAACAGAGTTTAACAGACCATTTAATTTATTTTTTATTTTAAGTTATAGAAAAGTATTGTCTAACTCGAAGGCAAACAATTATGTTATTCTTGCGAAGAACGCTCGCTCGCTGGAGCAATAAATATACTATGAATCGTTTGCACTATATATACGCAAATAACGACTGTACCCCACATCCTGCAATAAAATTAGTTCGCTGTGCAAACGATGTAACGTTAACTAATTACTAATAACGTTTCATTCTGTACTACTAATAACAATCCATTTAATAATAAAGTAATATACCTATTGTTACGAATTTCTTGCGAATGTTTGGGTTCGTAACAGATTTGGCAAATAATAACAGTTAGCGTAAAGTCCCAAAGTGCAAATATTTACACCGTTTACACATTATGAACAAATTCATTGTTGCACTTTGATCACTATAGCACGATTTTACTTTTAAAGAGCACTTTTAAATTACAACTGAATCATTTTAAACTGATCATCTTTTACTGTTTGTGAATTGCAATTTGCTCGAGGTTTTATACTTGTCCATCGTTGTTCGAAATTATTTTATTTATGGAATAGCATATAGCAACTGTAAATTACTTACGTAGTTTTATTTGCGAACATTTTAAGTTACCAATTCCCCTGTCTTGATGAATAACGCTGCTGTTAATTTCATTATTTTCCATGATGACTATCACCGCCGTTTACAATTGCTTTCGTTATTCTAGTGTTCCCTTCCACTTGAGATGCTATTGTAAAATTCAATTACCAAACAGTGTTGAAGGAATAATCCGATCAGGCAACATCATCGCTTATTAAGAATAATAATCGCTCAATAAAATTTTAAACTCCGACTATGCTGCAACCAATGATCGTTGCCATGGTAACAGCTGGTGGTGAACACGTTAATCACTAAATGTACGCACTTATCTATGCGTGTAGTAGTATTTGTTACACCTCCCAACTTAAATCTGTTCAGACGAGACACGTATAGCCTTTTAATTACTTTCGTAATTAAACCTTTATTTCGTTCTGGATCGCCCTCTCTTTTGCGACCAACTTCATTACCGGACTCACCCGCACCAAACATACTGGTATCGCCTGCTGCGCTACACCAAGGATTTCCTCTTTCCGGTAAGTTGTTCGTATATGTTAGTGGTCTGTTCATTTCCCTCTGGTTATGTTTGGTTCTTGAACTCATCGTGGTTTTCCGTAATCCCTTTGTCGGTTCCACTCGCCATTTCTAGTTTTATAAGAGATCATGCTGCCTCGAAATATAATCATTCACAAGCTTGTCCACATGATCGCCACAATTCTCAATCACTCCGCTTTGCTAGTTACCCCAATTCCTCTATAATTAGTTCTTTATCTCCCACGTATAGTTGTTCCATTTCCTTTGGAGTTGTATGTTGCATAATTTTCTGATTTGGAATTGACTATTTAGTTTCAATATAGTCAGAAACTCAGAACCCGCCCATTGAACTGTTAAAATAAGAGCATTGAACTGCTCCTCTGTCGCCCTATCATTGTTTGTGCTGCTGCTTGAAACTGGACTTTAAACTTCCCAAAAGTAGTCTCGTGATCGAATGTGGGAAGCTTTAAATCCCATATAATCGGTTGACCTTCCAAATCGTTATGTGTCAACCCTTAATTGTATGTCCAAGCTTCTTAATTCGACCATTAATTTATTCTTCAAGTTAATTTATCTCTCGTTTAAGCACTTGTATTTGAAATTGGGTTTGTTAATTTGATCGTATTTCAGGTCCTGCTCTTACCGACCTCATTTTTATTGTCTTCGGAGACTCAAGAGCTAATGTCTTATTGCTTGGATACAAACTGTATTTATGTTAATAACATTGCTCGTGTTTGCCAAGTCTCACTTCTGATACGCGAATTTCGGTCGCCCGATTGGATTCGTAATAAATTTTGTAAATAAGCAATAACACTCAAGCTTTATTCATTTCTAAAAGCGTTTAAAGGGTAACGCCAATTACTTTACTGAACACTATTACACTTGGTTTCACCTTTACTGCACACTATTAAATTATCACTATTACACTTTATGATCAACAATTTTGTGTATCGCTGTTCGAGATTATTCCAATTATTGTACCTGTCGATGTTCATATGCACACATATTTTGAAGAATCAAAATTAAAGTTTTTTTAGATCGAGTTCGGAGTCTTGGTTTGTATTAATATAGCTCCTACAAAATTTAAAACACATTTTCGTTCAATAATACTCGTAGTTGTAATTAAAAGTGTAAAATTTGTAAATCATACGAGCACAAACTATGCACAAATAAAAACATCCGCAATAAAATGTATTCGTAATTAACAAAAATGTATTTTCCAATGTTTTCTAAATATGTATAAATAAGAAATATATTTGTTGAAAGTTACATAACGTAGCGTGCGTCCAGTAATTTGTGACCGTTACAAATAATATTGTCATATTTTTCACATAGTCTTACATTTTTTTGCTAAGCCAGAATGCACTTTCAAAAACCATTATGACAAATTTTCTATCAAACAAATGTATCTGATTTTCATATATTTTCAATACAAAACTCGAGAGGTTTTATTCTTGCATCTTTCGCATCTCAAAACTAACAAGACGTTTCCAAATCTTACAAGCTGCAAGTTCTTAAGACTTAAATTCAATTTCTTAAAACTTAACCTATGACAGTTCATTTATATACAACATATGGTCGGTTTTATATTTTAATTAGTTCGGTAGATCCAAAGGTTATTTTTATAAAGGTGGTGGTGCCGCCTTCCATTATATTTCAGGTGCTGATGTGTTAGGATGTGGTTATAAATGGGTAAGGCATTTTTTACTGTATATGCTACTGTGTCGATGTATTGAGATGACGTACGAGTACCAAGGTGTGTTTCCGATTAGCCAATTCATTTTCAATATAAAGTCTATTTATAGACGGCGTTTTGATAAATAGTGTTTCCTTTTTGGCCATCTCTATCTAACAACATTGATAGAGTTTTCGGATAGTGATAGAACTTGTACTAATTTCTGCTTGTTTGCTTTAGTTCTGCATTTAAAAAGCTACCTAGCTATTTCTTTTAGGTGATCTTCCAGGTTTATTGACATTATTTGGGGGTTTCCATATGGATAGTTAATACCGCTTATCATCCGTGGGAAGGTCTACGGTATAACAACAATCAGGTGATCGGTATAGATCACACAAGTAATCTACCTAGTGAAACGCCAGAGTGTATTTTGTTTCAATTAATAAACGCGCTTTTGTGTTTCACCAAAAATGTTCACCCCAGGCGCCACCGATAGTATGAAAGTCGGTTGCTGTACTCTAACTTTGTGTATAAACACTTTAAACCATACATTATCGAAAGTTTGAAAAAAAAATTATTACTCGTAAATTATGATCAGGTGCCGTTTTTGGGTTTATATGTTCGCAAATCTTTGTTTTTACTTCAGGCCATTATGTTTAACTGGTTGTACAACAATTGGTCGTTAACTGGTAATTTAATTAATTTTAAATGTTAAATTTCAATGGTTTCACTAGTAATATGTGCAGTAGTTAATTATTTTAAGTGCCCACCAACTGAAATGGTTTATGAAAAAATCTTCCCATTAAGCGGTTTATCGAAAATACGTTTTTTCTTCATACTCATATGACACCATCCATACACTATACACAATCCATACAAAAATCCACCGAACCACGACAATCACAACAAAGCGACATATTTTATGCAAAATCGCTCGATAATAGCGAGTTTAATTTCGTAAGAACCTATAACGTTTGCACGGGGTTACAATCCCCTAACAAAGCCCTAAAAAGTCGATTGCTGTTATATAGATACTTTGTAATTATAATAAAAATTAAACAACAAACATTATACGAGTATATCTAAATATTCAACCGTTTAATAAATACTTAGTTACTTACTGTTGGCACTATATAATATGAAGGGATTGAGCAGTCTCAATGCCGGCAATGTAAAAGTTCAGTTTTCAAAGAACGATAACAAGTACGCAATTATGCTTGAGAATGTAACAATGGTTAATAAATGGCACCAGTCTACAACATTTAAAATAATTTTATATCATTTACCTGTCCAAATTTTAAGTTGCGAGCTGTTTTTTAAGTACACAGTTAAATATATCAGTATAAATACATTTTTGTTATTCATATAAATCCATAAATAAAAAATATAAATGTTATACTTGCCTCACTTACAAAATCGTATACGTTTAAAACTATTATATAAGGGACCATATAAAATTGTATAATAGCATGTATAAAATTACTTGTATACTCCACTGGTATTCAATTTATAATACTTATTATATAAACATCTAGTATACTTCGATCTTATTAATTTTATACTTTTATAAAGTATACTTTTTAAAGTTATTTTAAGTTAGTTATTTTTTTAAATAAACCCAAATTATATATTGTTTTAACTGTTTTTGTTATATTATAATATATACATTCATATTTACATATCAGAGAAATTCATACATTTTTCTTGAATTACTTACTTCAGAAGTATTGGTTATCTATCAGTAAGAACTTAGATTTAGATAACCAAATTGTGTTACAATAAATGATGCTGCCTTTTGGCAAACAAAACAAAATATTTCATTTTAGTTAATTTAAAATTAAAATCACTTTAATTTAAGTTAACTAAAATTAGAATTATTCTGTGAGAGTACGTAATTTTTAGGTATATTTCTCGTACCGTTGTTGGAAGGTTCTGACACCAAAATTGATTGAGGATGTAAACGAATATGAATTCATGGATGCCAGAGACGTACTTCGCATGTTTCAGATGAATCTGTGGAGAAAATGGGAGAGAGAGTTTGTTGAAAAATGTCAGGTGAAAGGTAAGAAGTACTTTGAGTTGGTTAGGTCTCCTTTGAGGCAACCGTTCTTTAAGGTGCTCAAAGGAGATACTAGAATGTTACGAACTATGGAACGAGTGAGATTGAATCATGGAAATTGGAAAGAATGTTTGAAGAAACGTAATTTGGTTGTGTGTGAATTATGTGAAAGCTGTTTGGTTGTGGAGGACATCGAACATTTGATTCTGAAATGTTCTGCATTTAACCAGAGCAGACAAATGTTCGATGTTCTATTGAGTGCAAGTAGTTTGACTGAATTATTACGAATGGGAATGAACGTATATAAGAATATGTATGAATTTATTAGAACAAATCAGATAGAAGTGTGAAAGGGGATCGATGTGTGCTAGGTGAATGACAAGAAATTAAAATTAAATTATTAGTAGTATGGCAAAAAATGTAAACAATTAAAAATTGTAAATTTTGAAACGGGCCATATGGCACCAAATTTTTGGAGCTAGTGCCAAATAAATAAAAAAAAAAAAAAAAAAAAAGACACCAAAATAATGGAAAATTATTGCCATTTTTAGTTTAAAATTTGTAGTGCAGTTTGAAGACTGGAAGAGGATTTTCTCAAATGTATCAAATTAGAATCTAGCAGGATCAATATATTAGTCGATTATCTCCTTGTTGATTTCAATTGCAATTATAAATGGTGATTTTTTATCTGATTGGCCAGAATATGCTTGATGTGAAATTTTTATTTTCTAATATATGTATATGTAATAGCAAAACGCTAGTTACGCTTTTAAAGGTAAGAAAAGTTAGCTCTGCTTAGTTTATTCCTTCCTGCAGGCGATGGAGGTCTGTATTTTATACAGATTAGATAAATTGTCTACAATTTAAAACTGTTGCGAATTGATGATATTTTGGCTGGTTACCAGTGCAGGAACTATCGCAGATTTCATAGCTTAATGTGAAATCCTACAGAATCTATAAATTAAAAAAACACAAAATGTTAGAAATTTGTACTAAAATCAAATAAACTAAAATTAAAAATAAACTAAATTTGATACTCACCAGCCGAGGTCAAAGGATAAAATTTTGACAATTTTCATTCATTTCAAAATCTTTCCTCTTGTGTTGTTCACGCCGGAACCAAAGGGTGGATTTAACTTATTTTTTAACAATTCGATTTCTTACGGCAAGGTTGCTGATTTCAATGTCAGTTCATGCCTTTCTCGATTAAATCTGTATGTACTTCATAGATTTTCTCTGTTCCTGAATTATTTCTGTTCTAACTGTTTTCATTATTTTGAAAATATTTTTAAACTTTTCTCTTCAATCTATTTTCTCCATTCTTTTTGAAACTTGCTTGTAAAAATCCAGTGCATTCACCATTATAAAGAAGTACCTCTACAAAATTGATTTATATGTAAATTTTTGTACTGATTGTTATATTATTCTTGTATATAATAAATCATTTTTACTGTTCGATTTAAGGCATGGACTTAAAATTAAACATTCTTGTGATACGGCTATTTGTTTTTGTACTCGGATAATATTTTAGAAACACTAGCTTTCCGAATAATAAATTATTTTAATACCTAAAACAAGAAAGTTTTTTTTATTGTTTACTTTTTACTTTTGTCGCTTAAAAAATTATTATACGATACCTCTGATGTTACTATTATAGCTGCTCTGTTTTCGGAATTCATGCAACGTAAGGTCCCAAATAAATTTGCGTCCAGTCACTCGAGATTAAAATTGTGTTTGTAAACCTCCAGAAAAACAAGGGTGCATTAAGAAATTGGAAATGTAATTAACAAAAATCAGGATAAACTTCGGCTCCATTATCGTTCAAAAACAATCAAATTCTTCAGCAGGAGCATCTATATTATTCATATTTGTTAAAAGCATACATTATACATAAAATAGTATATACCTTATAGCAATAAAAGTATAATAGCACAAATTAACTTCTTTTTGAATATACAATTTATATGCCAAACATTATAAAAGAAATTGTACTGCCATAAAATAATAACATGTACATATACTAATTGTTGTATATTCTTTATACTCTTAGTTATAATTTTTATTATAATGAAAAATGAGTTAATTTTTACTTACATACCTTACCTTAATAAATAAAATTTTCGCATGAAAACCACCCCGACAGAATCACCGTGTAACAGTTTAATTATTTTAAAACTATCATCAACTTTCACATTATTATAAACTAATGCATGTATTAGTTATATAATTAGTAATATAATTTCTTTTGCATTGCAGAACTATGTAGCGCACTATATGGCAGCAAACTAGCGGGAAATAAACCCTCTTTTCATATTGAAATAACACACAGGAGTCAAGCTGACCGCATGAAATTTACATAACTGCAACGTATAAATATAATAGGTAATGATATTGAATATGCCACTTATATAACTAATACATATAAAACTTTATAAATCATCTTATTAAACAATTTCAACTTAAAAACCCCATATTTATCCTTATAAAATGTATACTATTAGGTGTGAGTTACATTAAATTTATACTTTATTCGAATACAAATAGGTAAGCTTCAGTTTATGTAGATCTCATATTGTGGTAAAATATTAAAATGATATGTAAAACCATATAACAATGCGTTTACACTGATCTCACTATTAAATATTATGGAGCACGGGATTGACAGCCTCCACGAAATATTCATAAATGGATACGGGCGTACTCTGAGCAAAGTTCTGTAGAACGAACGGTTGTGGTTCCCAATTCCTTCGTAGTAGTGAAGCAGAATAGCTAATTAGTCAATCAAAACTATGCAATGGTACAAACAAAAGGAAATAATACCCCAGGTGGTACACCAATACCAACATTGGTAAATCCACTCTCGGTGGAGACTGGCCCTATGGATTCTAGGGAGAGCCATCTATTGCATTATCAGGGAATATCAAATCCGTTACAGAGAAGATCAAATTAACAAAGATCTATCGGCTTGGTCGCTGATGCAACCAGCAAACTCCAGAAGATTACCAATGAGGTTTGTAACTGGACTAAGTTCTGGAGAATCAAGCTTAATGAGACGAAATCCACGCATAATAACTTTACATATCAAAAGGCTTCCCATCTACCGATAGAAATTAACTCAAGACTGGTGCCATATGCAAACAAAGCTAAATATCTTGGCATAATAATCGAGGCCAAGCTCAAGTGGAGAGAGCATGTCAAAAAGAAACAGAAGAAGTTAATATTAAGTTCAGAAAATGTATTGGCTCATAGGTAGAGGCTCTGACCTTACAATACACAACAAGCTGCTGCTATATCGGCAAATACTGAAGCCGATATGGACCTACGGTATTCAACTCTGGGGATGTACTTAGCAAACAAACGCTAAAATGATACAGACGTTTCAAAGTAAGGTTCTCCGTAGCATCGTAAATGCTCCGTGGTACACAAGTAAAGAAGACCTTCACAGGGACTTACAGATGGAACACATCAAATCTGAAATAAAAAGGCATGCCGCTAAACACGAAATAAGGCTCTAGGAATATGGAAACCCATATATTCGCCATATGGAAGACAACCCTGTCCTTGAAAGAAGACTTCAAAGAACGAGGCCACTTGACCTAGTAGACATACCAAATTAAAATTATATTTTAAATAGGTTTAATTAATTTTGGAACTAACCATTGGTTTTCACCCCAACAAATCAGAATTATTTAAGAAATGTAAAATTTGTAAATTTGAACGATAAATTGCTAGATGAGCACAGTCTCAGTTGTAATTAATAAAGAAAAAAATTAAATATTAAAATATATATTATAACTATTTTTTCAACCGTGTATTGATTTTTTAATAAGTTTTAAGGGCCTTATCAATATTCCCGTTTTCATTCACTCACACTCCACCGATTCAATTATTCACACAGTTACAGTATACCATATACACAAAAGAGACAAAGAAAAATAGACCAGTCCCTTTAAATTTTATAACACTATCAAAAATTATTCTCAGTAAGCAACGAGCTTGCCGTTGGTTGTAGAAAGCAACAAACTTATATCCACGTTCTAAAAAACTTCTCGTTTAACTTTTAAGACTTTGCCCTAACTGTGTGATAAACATTTACTAGCACATATATTTATGCTTTACATTAATGTGAAAAATCTTCGTGTATTGATTAAACACTGTTTTTTAATGGGAAAAATTCCGTTCGAGCAAAGCAGTGGCTTGATAAGTATTAGCTGGATTCTGCACTAGGAAAATCTCCCATTATTAACTGGTATGCTGAATTTAACGTGGTGGAACAGCCACCGATGATGCGCCACGCTCTGGACGCCCAAATGACGCTGTGACTCCAGAGAACATAAAACAAATCTACAAAATTGTTTTGAAAGACCGTAAAGTGAAGTTTCATGAGATAGCTAACATTGTAAAGATATCAAACGAAGTGTTGGTCATATTATGCACAATCATTTGTGTATGAAAAAAATGATCTTTAACCAAGGCAATGCCATGTCACAAGATCGTCTTGAGGATGACAAAATTGTATGAACTGCACATTGAATTGCTTCTGCATCCACCGTATTCGCCAGATTTTGTCCCCAACGATTATTACTTGTTTGTGGACCTAAAAAAAGCTCCAGGGAAAGAGATTTAGCTCCAATGAAAAAGTGATTGCCGAAATTGAAGCTTATTTTGAAGACAAAGAAAAAACGTTCTGACAAAAAGGCATCGATATGTTAGAGAGGAGTTCAACCCATTTTTTGGGAAAAATGTATTTTTCCCAAAAAAAATGTGTTTTCTTTGTTAGACTAGGAACTTTTCAGGCGATATGTTATATAATTATAGTGCCATTTATATCGAGTCTTCGACATAAAAGGACGATTTTTAATTTCGAATCTTTTCAATATTTTGTTTTTTATTTAATTTTTGTTTTTCATTTAATCCGCAAGCAAATTTTTTCTCTTTTTTTTTTTTTTATTTTTTTTTTTATTTTATTTTTTTTTTTTTTTTTATTTTTTTTTTTGTATTTTTTTTTTTTTTTATACATACCAAAAATACATACCAAAAATAATACCAAAAATGTACACTGTTAAATTTAAAAATATTCCATTTGGATTTATTTTGTAGTGAAATTGAAACATTTTTAGATAATCTTTAACATTTATACTAGAGAAGCCCTTGAATCCCTAATAGTGTCGCTGAAAGAACAGATAATTTTCTAACAATTTTAAATAAACACGAGAAAATTGTGATACAATTTACTAAAATTTTTTTAATTCTAAAGAAGGTTATCCAAGTTTGTGGATTGAATCTACAAAATCCCTGCTTCTCACATGGACAGCTATACGTGGCTTGTTCAAGCGTCGGAATACCCGCCAACTTATTTATGTACGCACCAAATAGCAAAACCAAAAATATTGTTTACCCAAGAGCAATACAATAATATAATTATCATTCAAATATATGTTCATTCAATAAAAAAAAACACAAACCTACAAAATAATTTATTTAATTCAACTGCTATGCAGCCCACGCCGAGTATCAGCTTTATGTTCCATATGTGGAAATTTCCAAAACCTAAAAACCCTAAATCTCTAAGATCATAAATTTACTAGGCGCTAGTCAGTGAAATAACCACAGCTCTAAACTATCCAAAAGTATAAACGTGACCATGTGAACATCCATAGGATTTTTGTTATTTGATTGTTTTCACAATAAACCGGGTTCGTAGCTTATTTGGGAATGTCAATGGGTAAAAATCCTATTGGAGAAAATACCAAAATTTCCAATCGAGAGTAAAATTGTAAACGAAGAAGTTGTAAATTATGGAAAATATGATAAAAATCATTATTCGTGCCCCATTTGCACGATATTGATAGAAAATTTTCTGACCTATTCGCTTATACGAAAGAAATCCCGTGAACATTTCTGGGATGGGCGATATAACCATAAACGTAAAAATGTCTCTGGACTAGTTAAAAATCATCATAATTAGATCCCGTTCATTACCCACATAGGGGTTTGACTGATCTATCTGACCATGTAGGTGAGACCCCGTGAACATCTCTAGGATCGGTGAAATAAAATTTGAAAATTTATTCAAATTCATGAAACTTCTAAGTCGTATATGGCCCAGTAAATATTTTCATAAATTAACCATGTTTATTTCATTGTTAAAACTTTGTTTGTGCTATCTTAAAATACATTTTAAATATTATGAATATCTCAAGGAGCGGTAACAGTAAAATTTGAAAATAGATTGATATCAAAAACCACTATTGTTTAAAATACGCTGCATAAGTTAAAAATCGTCATATCTCAACCTTATTTACCACACACGTGAGGTTTTGACTTAACTATTCAGCCATATAGATGAGACCCCGTGAACATCTCTAGATTCGGAGATATAAAAGTAGAAACAGTGTCTAAAATAACCTTCTTTAGAATTAAAAAAACTTTAGTAAATTGTATCACAATTTTCTCGTGTTTATTTAAAATTGTTAGAAAGTTATCTGTTTTTACAGCGACACTATTAGGGATTCAAGGGCTTCTCTAGTATAAATGTTAAAGATTATCTAAAAATGTTTCAATTTCACTATAAAACAAATCCAAATGGAATATTTTTAAATTTAACAGTGTACATTTTTGGTATTATTTTTGGTATGTATTTCACAATCATTTGGTGATACATCATTAAAAATAAATTTTTTTCAGTTTTTTTAAATAATTTATACGCTAATTTTTCCTCATGTCAAAATTTCCCCAACAAAAAGTTATAATAAAATAAAAATGTTGTGGCTCAAACGCTCTAATGTAAATTGTAGTTCTTATTTTTTGTAACATGCTCAGCAATATATTCGTGTTTTTTCCATGGAAAATAGCTAACAAACATATTTGAATTCAAAGGGGAACAAACGAAATATAAAGGGGAAGTTTGTTTACCAAATTAAATGTTGGTTGGATTTACTCACTTTCAATATTCTCAAGTCAAATTTGTCGGGAAAAATTTGTCGCAGATTAACATAACGTCGCTGTCGGGCTGCCTTCTGCTATGATGAATGAATGATGATGTTAATTATTGTAGATCCTAACATGTTGACCGGCGAAATAAGTTTCGCAATAACATTTCTTTTAATTTTAGGTTATAAAATATATATACAAAATTTGTGGTGTATTCAAACAAATTAATTAACTGTATGTATTTTTTGATAAAATCGAAAGTATTAATCATGCAAAGGATTTTTTGTTGTTTTGATGAAAAAAAAATATGATTGATTGTTTCACTTAAATTATTATTTTTTTTTAATTTAATTTTTTTATTATCTTTGCATTCTGTCCTGGGACCGAAGCACTCCCAACTCTTTCGCAATTTGCTTTTCTCGTCCAACCTTAAATCGTTGCCAGCCAATTCAAGGACGTACGACTATAGGTCCGATTTTCGTAGAACCATCTGCACATTGCATAGTTCCATGCCAGCCTATAGTACTGGCATGGAAGATGGGTTGGCCCATGTGTTCTTCACTTCGCAGCGGGGAGCGGGGTCATAGTTGTGTTAATTTTCATCACAGATCGTAACCTGATGATGAAAAATCCCTTTTGAATCCTGCCCCTATCGGGATTCGAACCCTGTACCTCCCGGTCTAAACGTCAAAGCTTTAACCACTGTGCCGTTTCATCGGTCACTTAAAAATGTGTAGGTTTGAGATTCATTATTGAATAATCACTGAAACGACGAGTAAAAGAATTAGAGAATATTGAAGTGAGAAAATTCGAGTATAAGAAAATGTAATTTTTTCTGTCATTAATGAATTACCAAACTCCATTCAGTATTTCAGTAGGGGCAATTTAGATTTAAGTATACCGGCACGAGATAATTAAGGAGTTCTTAGTATTCATGTGGCCTCCATGAGGTTTTATGATCAATTTGACGCCATTTTGAGTAATCAGCTCTTTAAATCATAGTCAGTTTCTTGTTCCCAGAACCACATGAAGAGCCTAACACTCATAGAAGAGCGGGGGCAAGTATTCATATTTAGTATCAAATCGTCCTCGTTCTCCTGTCCGAACATTCAAATTTGTATTAACCGTTGCAGTGGTGCTTAACTTGTTGGTGAAGTTGTATTTTCGTGTTTTATGTGCTACTCGCTTCTGCATTGTTTTGCGAGGGGCAAGTGGAGCATGTTTTTAAGCTAGAGGACAATTTACTGAGGCGATGTCCTGATTGGTATTGTTCGCAAACTAAAAAATTATTATCGGCTAATGAAATACTCTATCTTTTCTACGGCCTCGCTTATAAAAAATTATTCAACAATTAATTATCAATTAAACAATTTGAAATATCAAATTAACAATTAAATTGATCGTAAAATTTTAAATAAATAAGTAAATTAAGGCATGAATTTACTTTCGTCACTAAAGACGACAAAGAGTTAAACCGTGTGTTCGTTTCAAGTATACAGTTTTCCTCCTGATTACCCCGTGATACATATGCAGAGTGGGTCATCTGTTAGTCATTTTTTCATTTGAATTCATTCAATTTGAACCACAAAAACTAGTAAACATGTTGCGATTACGTTCCCCAATCACTGTAAGGTCATTTTCCTGTTCGTTTTCAAAGAAAAACGACGCAATGATGCCACCAGCCCATAAACCACACCAAACAGTGACTCTTGGAGGATGAACTTCTTCTTCGTGAATAACATGAGGATTCTCCGCTACCCAAATTCGTCAATTTTACTTATTGACGTACCAATTAAGATGAGCTTCATCGCTAAAGATGACTTTTGATGAAAAATCTTCATTTCGTTCAAACATCCAATTAACAAAACGACAACGATTTAAATGGTCTGATGGCTTCAATTTTTGAGTTAGTTCAATTTTGTATGGATGCAAATGAAGATCAACATGCAAACTGCATCGTAATGTGGTTCGTGAAATGTTTAGCTCTTGTATCAATAATGTGCGTTGTGTTGTTAGTGACTCCATGTCAAAGAATTTTTTAAAACAGATAACAATAAGTACTAAAATTCATCGATTGAAAAAAGATCCAACAGATGGCCCACTCTGTAGATAAACACTAAAAATGAAATATACACAATACATAAAACTGAAATGCAATATAAAATATTTTTTAATTATTAATTAGTATTTTATGATGAACTATTACTTATTTTATGATTAATTTCAATTTTTTTAAATTACATAATTTTTTTTTTTAAATAAATTCTGAAAAGCATAGAATTCAAGTGTTTTAACGTAATTTTTCAAACAAACATGATTTACTCGTACCTTGTACATGTATTCGCACGTTTTCAATAATTTTGTAAATTTTTCGTATAGTTTTTTTCAAATTAAATAGTTAAAAATATTTAAATTGCTATGTGGATATTCTGAATTCTTCACTTATTGATTAAATTGTGGAGAAATCAATTGTTTTTGCTTATTCACAATATATATAATCTATTCTGAATTATTTATTTTACCCAACACCAAACTTTATAACAAACCTAGATGTATTTGGATATTAAATCAATTTTTTCTCAGTAAAATTTTTACTGTCACACACATGTCCTAAATTGTATTGCATTCTTAGAAGATATATATTTGGAACAATAAATGGTCTTCTGTAATTTGACACTCTATCCCTTATGTTCGACATTCTATAGAGTCTTAATCTTAATTGTCCATATATTTTATTGTGTAATGTTTTCTCGTAACATGAGGAGAATATGATTTACTTACCTACATACATATACTAACTTGATAGTCATCCATCATCGGAGCAATTGAAATATTTACTTTTTTAACAAATTTATTATAATGATCATTTGAATTAAGTCTATTTTAGGTTATCGCTAATTACTGATAATAGTTGTAATCGAGAGCTGTTATTGTAGTTCTAAGCCGTGCTGTACATGTATTATATACTTTTTGTCTGTCTACCACTTCTAGAGGTCTCCCTGTTCTGGAATAAGTGGCGTTGCATTAAAATATTTCGCAAAGTAGGTGTGTTTGAGTAAAAATCACAGCTAGTAAAATTAATTACTACTACAAAGTCTGGAAACAATATTTCTCAGTCTACGACGACGAAATATCTCGTGAATTTTCCGAGTTTGTCAATTTTCAGACCGAAAATCTGTATATCGATTTTGCCCCGTGAGTTACTCATTTAAAATGAGAGAAGCAAAAAAAATCGAATATGTATACAATGTATAATACACAATTATTTCTTTGTATTTTTATTTTCTTTTGTTCGTATTTGTGTCATTTTTATGAGGGACAGTACCAATATAACGCGATCCAGGTGAATCGGTTTAATGTTTATGGTGCTTATTTCCTTTTCTCAATATATATTGTGTCTGCTCTCGAGCTGTGGAGTGTCATTATTTAATATGTAATATATTTTATATTTGTTATATTTTTTTGATCAATAAATTAATTGTATATGTATTTATTAAGTTTTATTAATATATTTATTTTAAATTTGTAAAATTTGTCAATTGTTAATTTACTAAATATAAAATAATTGAAAATACATAAACACATAAATAATTTAAAAAGTAGCACTGTCTTGTAAACATCACAAAAATATGGCGTTTGCAATGGTTAATATAAATAAACAAAAACAATGACACGTGACATGCATGTGCAATAAAGCAAACTAAAAATAGGCGCATGTCCCTAACACAAACACAAATACTATTACTATATCTTTCCGATTGCACTCATTTCGTTTCACACATTTTAGGACAAAATCGATATACTGATTACCTCATGAGGTTTCAGCCCAAAGTAGCTTTTATTAATGTATTTTAAGACAAAGAAAGTTAGTGTCGTACATCCACTATATTTGATTTTCATTTTAAGGAAGACTTTGTTTTATTTAAGATTACACCTAATTAAATTTATTTTTTGAACACATGTGATATTTTGATAAGAAGTTTTTCAGAATTTTGTATTGGTTTCTCGATTTTCTCGTACAATTTTGAAATGATATTTTACAGAAATATTGTCCCAATTTTTTAAGATACAGTTTTTTATTAAGAAATCTTAAAATTTATTTATTCGTGTTCTGTAAGAAAGGACATTAAGTTCCTTAATAAAATGGTATATTGTTACGAATTTCGGAAATTAGTAACGTGCTATTTCCTTTTGGTCGACCAAACCGGTAGCTCGAATAGACACTAGTTAAAATCGTATTTAAGATTCCTGGGAGCATCTACCAGCACGTACTTAGTTCGGGTTAGACAAAAAGAGCAGAACATCAAAGGTGCGTTGAAGATACACTAAACAAAGCTACCGTTTCAATACTTTAAGATCGAGCGCATAAAAAAGAATTGTGGAGGGAGCAACAAAAACAAACTAAATGAGCACTGACATTAAATGAGCACTGACTATAGCGTGACCTTGACAAAACACGGCGTGGTCCTACCACCAAACGAAAAAAAACCAAATAAACAATGGAATGTGCAACTCACCTGACTACTACGGGTTCTCTTTTTGTGGCGATACTATGTGTGGTTTTGATATTATTATTTACTTATTAGTACGAATCTGATTGAATGTTATTCACTTTCCTCAAATTTTTCCAATTCATCGGAAAGAAAATTTAAATTCACCGTTCCTGAAGCGTCTCTTTTGGCTGTATCTTAATCTTTTGAATTCTACTTTCATTACTCTCTATTGTTTACTCTCTATTTTACTCTCTATTGTTTATTTTTGTGTTCTCTATTGTTTGGTTTAATACAATCAAACTAAAGACAAGTTTCGATTAGTATATTTTGTTTTAACACAATACACCCATTTTGCACATTAACACCGCATCAATTGTAATAACATACACACGTAATCGAACGTGCTAAGAACGCACTTTCCGTTGGTATTTAACAACACAATACTCACATGGTAGTCTTATGTGCCACCTCAAACTACCTGGAAAATGCTACACAATCGCATACACAATTGTTACTCTTGACTCACGGAAGGGCACTCTCGATATCTGACACTTTGGTTTATTCAGTTGACGTCTTTCACAAGCCTTGACGTATTTACATACATCCCCAGTCATTTTTGGCCAGTAGTAACGTCGTTGCATCCGTTTTAGCGCCTTAAAATAGCCAAGGTTGTTACGATTACATGATCGTAACAAGCGCTGTTTGTATTTTATTCCCCTCGGTTTGTGTCCTCGCTTTCGGAGTTGTTTAATGTTTGTACACGTCGTGGTGATGGCGCGAGGGTGAGAAAAATGATGGGAGAGAGAGAACAATGCGCATCGAATGTGTGTGTAAAGCAAAACATTCCATAAGAATGTTTTTCTTATATGCCTCTCGTTTACATCAATGCGAATTGATGTAAACGAGAGACAGAGAAGAAATACAATTCTTCTGGAATGTTCTGCGCGTCGTTGTGCGGGGCAAGAGTTTTTTTTGATTAGTCAGTCGAGTTTGGAATTTTTGTAAAGTAGAGTCGAGTTTTTAACTTGGATAAAAAAAAGTCTAGTTTGGAAGCCATTTTAATTTATTAGAAAATACTTTAAAATATAATTTTTTATTTTTTTTTTTTTTATTTATTCTGAAAATTAAAGAAATAATCATTATCGTGTGGTAATTTAGAACAAAAAAATAATAACTTTTGTATATTAAATTGAATTATTATAATATAAACAAATAATTAAACGTTTAAATAAAATAATAATACAAAAATTTTCTGTTTTCGTGGTCTCGATTATTGGGTGAAATCAATTATTGAATTAATTTGAGAAATGGGGCACTGCAACCAGTTTTGGTGAATATTTTTTATTCGCGGGAAGAAACCCCAACACCATTTTTATATAAGTTCGAAGATTATAGTTATGTATACAATATTAATTATATCGAAAAGTGTTTTTGTGAAAGTGTTCTTGTGAAGGGATCCCGCAACGAACGGTACAAGGACGCTACAGCCCGAAGGGTGATCAAAACGTGGTCAGACACATCAGTCGAATTTTTGGTTTACGGCGCAAAGACGCCCAACATATTACGGTTGCGGCGCAAAGACGCCCAACAATAAACGGCCTATCGAGGCAAATTCATTTACGGCGCAAAGACGCCCAACAGTGAGGTGGCCTATTGAGGCATAATTTGATACGGCGCAAAGACGCCCAACAGGAAGGTGGCCTATCGAGGCATAAATTGGTATCGGGGAAAGGCCCCGCAACGTCCGACCGCACAAGGTCGCTACGTACGGGTGGCCAAACGGCTCCTCGTGTTTTTTCGAGTTTTTGTGTAACGGTGAAAGGCACCGCAACGGTCCGGGTGTGGCACATCACCTGTGGCATGACGGCCGCGCAAGGCCGCACCAGTATTCTTATTTATATACATTAAGGTACCAGTTTTTTTATTTATATTTTTAATTTTTTTTTATTTTTATTTTTTTTATATAATTTATTATTATAGTAAATTTTTAAAATATTTTGTAATCGAGCGCCGCACAGCGGGTGCACGCTCGGTGCGCATCGTTTTCTCTCTCTCTCTCGTTTTCTCCTGGTGCGGGTGGAGGGGGAAGTTGTTTTCCTGTTGTTGTTGGTTTTCACTACAAATAAAATGAATTATTAAATTTTTTTCGGTGTGGTGTGATGGGAGAGGAAACTCCCTCTGTGTCGGCGTAGTTTTTGCGGTCCCTTGATGCCCGCATCCGATTCCGTAACCAGGGCTTGTCCCCGTTTGAATTCGGATGGATGCGCGCACCAAGGCACCGCTCTCGGTTTATAATTTCGTTGTGTTCGTTCCTCAGGTTTCGGCCGACGAGTTTCGGTGGAACTCCGGGTACATCTTTTTATTATTTGCGTTCCCCCTAAATTTCTGTATCATCACGGTGTAAGCCAGGAGCCCTGTATGCCTCAAACCCCACGACTTTAGCACTTCTCCGCTGAGAACGTAGCCGACAAAAATCACCGTGGAGGCCTCTGCAGGTGCTTAGTGATATCTGCAGGTTGGCAGTAGCCAGCCTGTAACAGTGGCGCCCAAACTATCGCTTTTTGATTTTTATGATTTGTAGCTTCACTCCCTTTGGCGTGCGCGTCCAGTGTCGAAACCAGTGCTTCGCACTGTTTGAATTCGCATGGACACGCACACCAAAGCCAGTCTCCCGGTTGGCATTCCCCATCTGCGATCGCAACCAGCACGGGCTGTTTGATTGCGCGTAGATGGGGGTGTCATACCCCTATTCACTGGGCATCCGACTTCCGAGCTCCTTCCCATTTCCACTATGTTGTGTCTGATTGTGGTGGAGCTCGGATGTCATTTGTCCGGGGTTTAGTTGTCTTAGCTTCATTTCCTCTTTTCCCGAAGTTTCTCGGCCGAAATTTGAGGAACAGAACAACAACCTTATTATTATATTATTATTATTTTTTATTTTTTTTATTATTTAGCTGACACGGAGTGGGGTTCCCACTCTCATCATACCACCGTATTATCATCTGAGTTAATTTTTATCTTTGATTTATTTTTGATATTTTTGTTGATTTTTATATTTTGATATTTCGGCAATTTGATTCGGGTTAATTAATATTTTGGTTAAATTTTGTATTATTTTTGGGTTATATTGGAACCCCGCGTACTGTTAGTACTTCATTTTATATATTTTTGCATTTTTATTATTATTCTGCCTGCATACCGCTGGGTGTGCTGGTAGTTTTGGTTTTCTTTTTCTTTTTTGTGTATCGTTTTGTAAATTTTAACGAGCCCCTCCAAATTAGGTTCTCATTGAAAAGCGCCACTTTGGAGGGTATCTCGTCTTCTCCGTAGTTAAACAATCGTGGGAGTACGGGCCCCACGGTACTAGTGGACCACGGCTTCACCGTCCCTAGTATCAAATCTACAAGGTATCCATTCCTTTCTTCTTTTATTATTATCTTATTTGTATTTTCTGTTGCCACTTTGCCTTCTTCCTTGGGTGTGTTGGTAGCTTCATTATTTACGTTATTATTAATATTAACATTTTATCTTGCTTTATTGTGTTATGAATCGAAATCCGTGGGATACGCCAGAAAGACCTCAAAGACGTACAGTGTGGGATAACTCGGACGTAGAACCACGTATCCAACGTAACCATCCGTGGGATCGAGTGGAAGTTAACCAAATTCGTATTCGAATTGAGTATTATCCAACGCACGGGGTAACTTTCTGGTTGTTTATCTCGGTTTGAGATTCGGTGGTTGAATTTTTGCTGTAATTTATTTTTAACGAGCCCCTCCAAAATAGGTTCTCATCGAAAAGCGCCACTTTCGAGGGTATCTCGTCTTACCCGTGTTTAAATAATCGTGGACTTACGGATTCCATAAAACTTGAACAAGGTAACCATTCCTTTTATTTTTATTATTCAAATTTTTTTTTTACGCTTTATATAGTTATAGTGGGTGTGGAATCATTAGTTGTAAATACACTTTATTCTGAAACCTTCAGTTTCGACTAAAGTCGTTTTGAAATAAAATATTTTTGTATTTTTTAATAAATTAATAAAGACTACGTCACCTTTTTTTTAACCGAACGAGCTTATTCCCTTGCTCAGCATCAACTCGAGGAAGCGATCCGAAGTGAGCAGGCCGAGGCAAAGCCAATACCATCCAGAATGCATACGAGTGCGGCAAAGAGGCCAGATATTGAAATTAATGCGTGTCAACGCAAACTGAAAATTTTAAAGGAATCGATCACGCAATTGGACAAACAAACCGAGGATCCCGTTGAAACAGCTCGTCGATACCACTCTCGTTTACTGCATTTGTCCGGTCGATTAAGTCGAGCCCTAACCTCTCCAAAATACCAGGATTTCGCACGGCAGGTTCTTAAAGCATGTGAGGATCTACAGACGAGTCTGCAAATCTATCTGCAAAATCACGACAAGCTGAATGAGTCTATCGAAAGCGCTAAAGGCATCCACCTCGAAATGGATATGCTTCGTTCAGATAACACCCAGGGCAGTGGAAGTGATGAGATTCAAGTGCAAGACCTTGGTGACGAGGCGGACGAATCGGAAAACCCACATCACACGAAACGCAGATACACTTTAGAGGAATTGCTTGATCAGGTTCAGGCGAGAAGTCTGGCGGCATCACAATCAAACGCCCAGACGGCTTTGTTGGAATCCATGCTGCAAAAATTCGAGATTGTGTCACAGCAGTTGGTATCTTTGGATCAACGGCAGACTAAGTTGCAATCGCAGGTGGAAGGAAATCGTCAGTCCCATCCCGTACTACCGACTCATAACGCACATGAACCTACCAGTTCACCAGCATAACCGAAATTTATCGATCGACGTTTATTGTCGGGAAGTGGACTAAGTTACACCGGATCTCTCTCGGGCATCAACATAGACATGTTTTTATTTCAAGTGGACACCATCGCGTCGGCTCGGGGATTGTCCGACCAGATCTTGCTATTGGAGTTACACACCATCTTGAAAGACATAGCGTTACAATGGTACTGGACATTTCGTAAACACAACCCGCACGCTACCTGGTCAGAACTAAGAAGCGGTATGACCGAGCGTTTTCAAGATCGTCGCACAAATTACGAAATCCGCAGAATGGTCGAGGCACGTAAACAACAACCGAACGAAAGTTTTCTGGATTTTTACAATCATGTTTGGACGCTTACCCTACAATGTCGCACACCGTACTCTGATGAAGAGCTTATCCAAATTCTCATGAACAACATGAAGGCGACACTACAATACCATTTAACCGATCGTCAATTTAGCAGCATCAAGGAGCTGATCAAAAGCTGTTCGGCTTGGGAGGAGTCTTTCCGGCGGCTCAAAGCTCCGGCGGATTCTGCAATCCATCCACGACGCGTGATCAATGAGTTATCAGGCGGTCCGTATGATGATATTGGAGCATATGACTCTTATGAGAATTATCCCTTAACTGATGTTCTACCCGATAACTCAGTATCCGCGATTCAAACGGGGAGCAGGTATCCGTCGGCAGCGGCGAGACGTTCTGGCGAACAAGTCCCAGCAGACAGTTCAGGATTAGTGTACAAGCAGCATTCAAGTTATGGTAAAAATATCGTCTGCTTTAATTGTTCGGATATGGGTCACACGTTCATGGATTGTCAATTGGCTCCCGCTGGATTGTTCTGCTATCGATGTGGGTTAAGAGGTACGATTTCTGCGCGATGTCGACGTTGTGCTGAAGAACGAAACACGCCATCAAGATTGTCGGAAAACCAGAACAGTGGTTCTTGGAGGACTGGGCCACGAGAATCACCACAACCACAACTGCCACCCAGACTGATGCCTCAACGGACAAGTCCACTCAAACCGATTCAGGAGGACGCAGCGAGCAATACGGACGCGGAACTCCGCTCCCAATAGAACTCGACCAGAAGGTAAACTCGTCTGCCAGTCATGATTCCCTTCCCGATCCTTATTCCTCACCAAATTCCTCTTCCCTTCCTGTCGCTCTAAAGTTCTTATATAATTCTCCGTTGTTAGCTAAGTTAGATCGTTTAAAGCGTTCCAAGAAATACTGGAACCACCGCGTTGCAATGAGAAATGACGTGATTTCCTCCGTTCTATTTTCCGAGGGTAGTGACACTCGGCCTTACGCCCAGGTCTTTATCAATGAGATCCCGTTTAAGGGTCTTCTCGACAGCGGGGCGAGTGTCAGTGTTCTCGGGAGTGGAGCGGAGAAAATCTTGTCGAATCCATTCGTAGAGTTTCATAATTTTCCATCCACGATAACTACCGCGAGTGGTCAAGTCCAACGAGTATTTGGTTACATACGAGCTAACGTCGAGTTTAATGGAATTACTCAAACCATGAATTTGTATGTTGTTCCTTCCTTAGAACAACCGCTTTATTTGGGTATCGATTTTTGGAATCGTTTTGGAATTTCCCCAAAAATCTCCGCGTTAAATAATTCGGACGAATTAGGTGAAACTACCAACACACCCAAATTTCATATTTTAACCTCTAATGATCGTCGTAAATTGGATCTTATCCGCGAATATTTCCCGAGCAGCGATATATTAGGTTTGGGCCGCACATCCCTCATCACTCAAATGATCGATGTCGGTTCCGCAAAACCAGTCAAACAACGTTTTTATTCCGTGTCCCCAGCTATCCAGAAACTCATGTACGCCGAGTTGGATAGGATGTTGTCTTTGGGGGTCATCGAGGAGTCACAAAGTTCCTGGTGTTCACCGGTCACGTTGGTGCGTAAGGCCAATGGCAAAGTCCGTTTGTGTTTAGATGCTAGAGAACTGAACAAGGCCACCGTCAAGGATGCGTATCCGCTGCCAATAATCAACGGATTGTTGGGTCGTTTGGGACACACCCGATTCATTTCGGCGATTGATTTGAAGGATGCCTTTTGGCAGATCCCACTCGACCCAGCATCCCGCGATAAAACAGCGTTTACGGTTCCTGGACGGCCCTTGTATCAGTTCAAGGCGATGCCGTTTGGCTTGTGCAACGCACCACAGACGCTTTGTCGCTTAATGCACCGCGTGATCCCGTACCAGCTACACGATAAGGTCTTTGTGTACCTCGATGACCTTCTGGTCACATCCTCCACTCTGGGTGAACATTTCGATTTGCTACAACAGGTTGCTGGATATCTGACGGATGCCGGTCTAACAATTAATTTGACCAAAAGTAAGTTTGTGTTGAAAGAAGTAGACTATTTAGGTTATATTGTGGGTGATGGTTGCCTCCGTACAAACCCAGATAAATGTAAAGCTATTCTGGAGTACCCTATTCCGAGAACGACGAAACAGATTAGACGTTTTCTGGGGATGTGCGGATGGTACCGTCGCTTCATTCCAAATTTTGCCTCTTTAGCTTCTTCTCTCACCGATCTTACTGGTAAAAACACTAAAGTATGTTGGTCTGCAGCTGCTGATTCTTCTTTTAACGCTCTCAAAACCGCCTTGTCACTGCCCCAGTTTTGACGCATCCTGATTATACAAAACCCTTTTTTATTCAGTGTGATGCCAGTGCCGTTGGGGTCGGTAGTGTCTTATTTCAGGTGGACGCCGAGGGGGTGGAGCGGCCCACTGAGTTTTATTCCCATAAGCTCAATGCGGCGCAGCGAAACTATTCGGTGACCGAGCTGGAATGCTACGCTGCCGTCCTCAGCGTGCGAAAATTCCGTCCCTACGTGGAAGGCTATCCGTTCGTCATTTACACTGACCATTCCAGTTTACGCTGGCTAATGAGTCAAAAAGACCTCTCCGGACGTTTGGCGAGATGGAGTCTTAAACTCCAAGCGCTGGATTTTCAGATTGGATACCGAAAAGGTTCAGTTAACATTGTACCAGATGCGTTGTCTCGAGCTTTTCCGGATGAATCCGCTCCTTGTGCGGATGAGTGTGGGAGTAAGAGCACGCCTGATCCTGGTGCCCAATTTGAAGATCCAGCCTTGCCGAGTAAAAACATCGACCCTTCTGTGAATGCGTTAATACCTTCTTTCGTCCCCATTTTGCACGTTGATCAAAACTCGGTTGCGTTCCAAGATCCAGATTACGTTGATCAGATCGCGAAAATTCGTAGCTTAAAAGATTGTTCGCACAACTACAAGATTCAAGATGATAAACTGTTAATATCCCCTTCGTTTGGTTTTAAATATATGGATACCGATTTGTCGAATTGGAAACTTGTTATTCCGAATTCATTAACTCAATCGCTTATCGAACAGGCACATGTACCTCCCACTTCAGCACATTTAGGCGGCAGCAAAACCCTCGAGCGCCTTCAGCGTCAATTTTTCTGGCCTCAGATGGCAAAACAAGTTAAACAATACGTTGCTAGCTGCACTAAATGTAAAATGAACAAGGCTGTTAATTACTCAACGCAACCAGCCATGGGAGCACAGGTTACGTCAACTCGCTCGTTCCAAAAATTGTATGTTGATTTTTTGGGTCCGTATCCACGTTCGAAACTCGGTAATACCTGCATCGTTATCATCTTGGATCATTACTCGAAATTTGTCGTTGTAAAACCTCTACGGGAAGCGTCTGCTCTTTTGCTGTGTCGATTCTTGGAAAATGAAATATTTCTGTTGTTCTCGGTTCCCGAAATAATTACGTCTGACAATGGGAAGCAATTTACATCCAATTTGTTTAAGGATTTGTTGTCTAAATACGGTGTGTCACATATACGTACGCCGGTGTATTCGCCTCAAAGCAACGCATCCGAGCGTGTTAACCGAACCCTAATTGCAAGCATCAGATCTTATTTGAGCGATCACGACCATAATCAGTGGGACAAAAATTTGCAAGCAATTGCGGCCGCGCTACGAAATGCTGTACATGATTCGATACATTACTCCCCTCATTATGTCGTGTTCGGTCAACATATGTCGCTACATGGTTCGGATTACGCGTTAAGAAGATTACTCGATGAACATGATCCCAACGAAGTCCAGATATGGGCTAAGCCAGATCGAGTCAATCTTCTCAAAGATCGTATACTTCACTATTTACGCGTAGCACACGAAAAGGGAGCTCAATATTAATTACAATTTACGTAGTAATAAGCGTTCTTTTCGAATTGGACAACCCGTTTTCATACGATCCTTTGCTTTGAGCGATGCAACGAACCAATTTGCCGCTAAATTAGCAAGCAAATTCAAACCCGCGATAATTACCAGCAAAGTCGGACAAGTGGCGTACACCGTCGAAGCTTTGAACGGAAAAGTATTAGGTACTTATCACGTCAAAGACATCCGTGTTTAATCGTTTCTCCCTCTATCTTTGTCTTCGTGTTGTTTGTTTTAGGCCCGGCTTATGAGACATCTCAGGGTGTGGGACGTTCCCACGTTTGTTACGATTACATGATCGTAACAAGCGCTGTTTGTATTTTATTCCCCTCGGTTTGTGTCCTCGCTTTCGGAGTTGTTTAATGTTTGTACACGTCGTGGTGATGGCGCGAGGGTGAGAAAAATGATGGGAGAGAGAGAACAATGCGCATCGAATGTGTGTGTAAAGCAAAACATTCCATAAGAATGTTTTTCTTATATGCCTCTCGTTTACATCAATGCGAATTGATGTAAACGAGAGACAGAGAAGAAATACAATTCTTCTGGAATGTTCTGCGCGTCGTTGTGCGGGGCAAGAGTTTTTTTTGATTAGTCAGTCGAGTTTGGAATTTTTGTAAAGTAGAGTCGAGTTTTTAACTTGGATAAAAAAAGGTCTAGTTTGGAAGCCATTTTAATTTATTAGAAAATACTTTAAAATAGAATATTTTATTTTTTTTTTTTATTTATTCTGAAAATTAAAGAAATAATCATTATCGTGTGATAATTTAGAACAAAAAAATAATAACTTTTGTATATTAAATTGAATTATTATAATATAAACAAATAATTAAACGTTTAAATAAAATAATAATACAAAAAATTTCTGTTTTCGTGGTCTCGATTATTGGGATCATCACGGTGTAAGCCAGGAGCCCTGTATGCCTCAAACCCCACGACTTTAGCACTTCTCCGCTGAGAACGTAGCCGGCAAAAATCACCGTGGAGGCCTCTGCAGGTGCTTAGTGATATCTGCAGGTTGGCAGTAGCCAGCCTGTAACAAGGTGTGTAGCCAAAGCACGAACATCGTTGTTATACATTATTGTCTTCCTCTCGGGCTGGAGAACATATCGTTTCCATTTACATCTATATATTCCATCGCCTTCAAATCAAAAATTTTATTAGCTTACCAAAAAATTCGCCTTCCGCAGACATTTGGCTACCTCTTTCAGTAGTTTCATGTGCTCTCAAACGTCTGCGACATTACATTATGTCATCAAGATAAACGACTACTCTCAGTTCCTTGTTCGGAGACACATCAAGAACCTAAGTCTATCAACCGACAGAGACTTTCACTTGCATTACACAAACCGAAGGACATACTGGAAAAGACCTCAGGTACAATAAATACTGTTTTGGTCCAACTTGCTACATTTAACCCAATCTGCCGGAAGTAGTCGCTTAAGTATTTTGTACCGTTCAATTGTAGTAAAATCTTGTTGGTGTATGATAACTGGTAGACCTCCTTAACAGTCCACTATCAAGCTTCCGCCAATTTGGCGATTCATCAGATAGAGAATTATATTCGCCGTTTATTAAACGCCCATTTTGGCTGCATCTTGATCTTTTGAATTCTGCTTTTAGTACCCTCTATTATTACAAATGCTTATTTGTCGCCCTCGATTGCAAAGTAAATAAGCGCTTATACTTTAACTCGGGGCTCCCGGGTTCGATTCCTGGCAGTGCCACAAACTTGCAACTGGATGTTTTTATTGTGTTATGTGTTCATTATACATTGTCTATCTCAAACTATAGTTGTCGTCGGCTTTTTTCCATAAATATTAGTAGAATATTAATTATTATTATTATTATTTTTTTTTTTTTAATCCATGCAATCTTTTCTGGGGCCGAAGCACTCCCTGCTCTTTCGCGGTTGATTTTCCCGTCTTACTTTACGCATCCCTGCCAAATCGAAGACGTACGGCTATAGGACCGATTTAAGTTACCATCTGCGCATTGCATAGCTCCATGCCAGCCTATAGTACTGGACATGGAAGATGGGTCGGCCCATGAGTTTTGCACGCCGATAGGGGGTCGTAATTGTGTTCCTTTTAATCACAGATTACAATCTGTTGATGAAAATTTCCTTTTGCATCCTGCCCCTATCGGGATTCGAACCCGGTACCTCCCGATCCAATCGCCAAAGCTTTAACCACTGTGCCATTTGGTCGGTAAAATATTATTATTATTATTATTATTGGTATCCTTTACTGTGTACATTTAATTTGCGTGCATCTAAACAGAACCGAATTTACTCTGGAGGTTTCGACACGCATACAGGGTGTGTCAATTCAGTGGGACCGGCGTCTTTCACAACTCCAAACCGAGTCATTGATCCAACTATAGGTTTAATCTCTTTTGAATGTAAAAGAAGATGCGTCGAGCCTTGTTGTAGTATGCCAACTGGTTTTAAAACACTTCTACTCGTATTCTACTTATGTTTGGATTTCTTAACTTTATCTAGCAAAACAAATGTTGGTAACATAATAAAATAGATTGAAACACTTGCACACGTCGAAGCGAGAAACTCGTATTGAGAGAGAGCTAAATTTATTTTTAGGGGAAACAAAACCAATTTTTCGATCGTCAATAATACGAATAGAATGGAATTAGGTGCATCAGTTTGAAGAGAAATTTAAGCGTTCCATGTATAGCCGTACTTTTCTCATTCTGCCTGAATATATTATCACACACTGAGCCAGACTATCCTCAGTCTGGAAAAACAAGCCGTTTTCAAATGTATCGCGATTTTTTGACATGCCCTTAAACGTTGATCCAAGAGCTTGGCCTCATCCATGTTTCAGTACCATTCCTCTAATTATTTCAACATCTCGATCTTGGTGTTTGTTAGCTGCATTCGATATTGAGGCAATATATGCCGTAGCAGCATATACACTTTATATTATCTAATGATGAGTATAACTTCATAAAGAGCATGGACATATACATACTCGTATATAAGGAAGATTGAAATTTTCTCGTTCGGTTCCTATCCCAAATTTCCTCTTGCATCATGTACTCGTAGTGTTGGGAAGAATCGAAATTTCAAACCCTTTACGAAGCCGTTCACATATATGGACCCGTTTATTTCATATCACTACAATGTTACCCCTTACAACAGCTTGAAAATGCTTTTAAATAGCTGGTTTGGAAGTTATGTCTTCTGATCTGGCATACATTTCCATGATATAGACAAGAAATCCGTCAATAAAACGTTGTCCTCCCCACTGAAACGGATAGACCACTTTTCACACGGCACACGATGTCGATCCCCTACTACCGTATTTCTTGCATTGTTGAAGTCGGAGAAGTGAGGATTTCTTTCCATTTTACATCTGCGATCTCAGCTAAAGGCATCTTCCTCAAATTGCCCAAAATGTCCGATCTTGCTAAAGTCTCAATTTGGGATTGATAGTCCGCTCTTTATTCGAATCGTATGCAGTAATAGCGGTTTCAACTTCTTTTGTAATGCTTGAATGGTTTCTTTTGCGAAAAAGAATTACCGTCGTTTCCATTTCGCGTCATCGGTGGTTTCTTTTCAATTTTTAATGCTTCCTTGTCATCTACGACTAGTACCGTTCACAACAATCCTTATAAGTTCAGTTCGAAATTTATTTCATTAATCTTCCGAGTTCATTACATAATCTAACAATTATTCCATTTCCACAAAAAAGGATTACACTCGCCAAATTCACAAAAAAATCATGTATTGCTTAAATTAATTGTTTTTCTATTACATTACACACTAACTAGACGAAGCTTATTGGCGACACAAACAGTTCGTGAATACAAAAATCAACTATAGTCAGGAACGCGCACAATATCTAGAAATAACCACCAAACTTTTTTTCAATTCAAATAGCTATACATGATTATGACGTAACAATAAATATATTTTTTATTAATAATTATCAAATCTCAACCAATTAATCAAAATTTTAAATAATAATTAACAAATAAATGTATACATACATCGAAACATCGAAATTGTGAAATTTTGCATCAATAAGGGATAATTAATTATTGATGATGTATAAAAGTTTGGTGGAATTATAAAAATTTTAATAAAATAAATTCGACGTAAATGAGATAATAATGAATTGAATCATTCATATCAGTAATTACTCAAGCCGTTACAGTGATTTTATGACGACGCTAAAAGCTAATTGTATCTCCACTCCAAAAAGACAATCCATATCAGAATTCGAAAAAATTAAAAGGCGCGTACATTTAAAAAATAAAAAATTTCTTAGACCACAATACAACGCACTTCTAACCGGTTATGTATCAATAACGTATTACGCTCGCGAAACTTTAATTTAGATCTTAATAATTGAAGATCAGCAAAAAGCTGTTTGAAAAAGATGGAAATGAAACTTCTAACCTTAGAATATTTTGCACTTTAAAAACATCATTTTAGCCGCTAAAATTGTAATTAGTGTTTCAGGTGGGCACCAAAATATAACGTGCTGTTCTCTTTATTTCGATGAAACCGGTAGCTCAGGTAGACACTAGTAAAAGTCCTGTTTTAAGACTCCGTGGGCGTCAGTCTACCAGCACGTGTTAGGTTCAGCTTAGCTAAAAAGAGCAAAACGACAAAGTAGAGTTGAAGATATACCACACAAAGATACCATTTCAAAACTTTGCCATTTCACAACGATCTTCATGTAAAAGCAATTCCGAGGGAGCAAACTTCGAAAAATTTAAATTAACACTGCAATTAATACGTTAACGGTCAGCACGAAAACGCAACCTTGGCAAAACGCAGTGGTGATATCAGCAAAATGAAAAATTAACAATGGAATGTGCAACTCACCTGAATACTGCGGGTTCCCTCTTGGTGGTGGCACGAGTCAATTCAATATTTTCCCACTCAATTTATATTTTCTAATATATATACAATAAAATTACGAGTATCTTCTTATAATTTTTTATGGCTTTTTTATTAATCCTCCTTGAGTCCACTAACGAATTTTCTCCAATTTTGCCGATTCATCGGGTAGTAAATATAAAGTCGCCATCCTTGAAGCACCTCGTTTGTTTGTATCAAAGATATTTTGATTCGGTTTTCATTGTATTCTTTTCTTTCAAATGCCTATTTTCTGTGCGGTGTTTTATGTCTAATTGTGTCGAACCATTAAACGAATGACAAAACTTCAATTTGTAAATTTTGCTTTAATAAAATAGACTCATTTTGCGCATAAACACCGCATCAATTGAAATCAAATAATAAATGCATCTAATATGTTATCTAGTGGTTTAAGAATTTCACTATTTGTACTATTTGATATTTCACTTTTACTGTTTATAGTTTAATTAACGCTGTTTACTGGGTAACTTATATGATTCACTGTTGAATTACAGCTGTGTCTACATTGCAATTTACTCGTACTTGTAATTGGTTGTTCAAAATTATTCCATTTATTATATTCCGTCAATGTATACCTACTGTAAATGTAAATCACTTGTATGCAGTTGTATTCGCGAACATTTCAAGGCATAGAAAGACATAGAAAGCCGCCGTCGCGATGATAAGGGCAGTTGTCAATTGCCATAGTCATTCCAGAATTTCCTTGTACTTGGAATGCCGTTGTAAAATCCAAAAATTGTCAATCATTATAGAAGGAACATTGTGACAGCGCACACTGTGCACTATCACAATGGTACAATATTTTTTCGCCATACTGTAATACTTATCGATCGATCTGTTGCTATAAAGAAAATAATTTTCGATGGTCGATATAAAAGATACATTTTGTTGGTCATGATGGAGGAAAAATTTTTTTTTTGGGATGGTTGGATGGTTTTTTTAGTCAGTCAGTTTTTTGGATCTCGACCGAGATAATCATGGGTTTTGATACTGAAAAATTTAAAAAAATAATAATAAATTGTATATAAATATAAAACCATAAAGTTTGATTTTTTTTTTACCGAAGTATCGTATAAAAGTACGCGTTCGCGAAGGTTTCAGTTTTGTGATCGTGCAAACAGAAAAAAATGTTCCGGTACTTCGAGATTATACCTCCAAACTATATATGTATGGATGTATAATATAAACTATTAAAAGGACATAAAAAAAAATGTGTAGTGAAAAGTAAAGGGTCTTGGTCGTTTACGAGACAGTGGTTGCCCTAATAAAAAATACCTATATATATAAAGTTGTGCAATTTATCGGTAACGGTAACTTTTGAACCCACGCTAAATAACTGGTGAAAGCGCGGGAAGTTCGTTTACCTGATTGTATAATTCTAAGTTAGTGATATTATATAAGATTAAAATAAGTATGTAAATACCATAGAGAGGGTAGTGTCTTTAATGCGAAAAAAAAAATCCGAAAACTAAAATTAAATGAAAAAAAAAACGCATCAGCAAAATACCGTATAAGTGTAGTGCCTAGAAATAAAAATTATAACTGGTGATTTTTTTTGTGTAGTCTAGTGGTCTAATAAAATCTTAGATCTTAAAAGTTCCTAAATTATCGAAATAATAATAACATTATAATATAAAAAAAAATATAGGAATAAAAATTATAATAAACCGGCAATAATAATATGAGTGATAATAAAACCACAAAAGAAATGAAGACAAATGAAAAAAAAATTTGACGGTTGCAGATATATTTTAATAATGATCCAATTAATATCATACACATAATAATAGTCATAAGTTAATTCGTGTCTATGAGTGTAATGAGTGTAAAGAAACGTTTATGCCATTTTTTTTAATCACGAACTATATAGTATATAGATATAACATAATTGAATTGTATCTATAATTTGGTGATAGTCATAATAATTATAATAATAATAATAATCATAATAATAATAATTACCATACTAATAAAATAATAAAGTAATAAAACAAAAATCCGATAGAAGTAAACAATTTTAAAAATTCGAAGTATATAATATAAACCACGAACTTTATATACATTGTATACCAACAACGGAGACATCAATCAACAGCCAGCTGGTCTACTACGATTTAAGTACCATTTATATTTTTTTATATACTATATACCTTTCTATATACAATTATTATATTATATTATATATTAATTTATAAATCTTATCATATACCTCCAACTAATAGATTTGCATTAGGTTAATCCATTTTTTTTTGTTGTCTCGCTAAAAGTTGGAGTTATATGATGAAGAATTATAAACCCCTTAGTATTAAGTAGTAGGGTTAGTTAGCACCTTAGTTTATAGTGTTACTTATATACCATTTATTTCGGCGTTTTTTTGTTGTTTTGGCAATACGAATTAAATTTTTTTTTTCGATTGGAATAATTTTTTTAAATTGCACTTGTTTTTATTTTATGGGTATTGCGATTTCGTGTTGTTTTGCTACTGCTATTGATTTCGTTCAGGTGATTACATCCAAAAGGATGGAATAAAGTGTTACTTGAGATGAGGATGCTGCTAAGGTGAGTATACAGGGTAGGTAACTTGTGTAGTCTTTAGCTGGTTCCCATCTTCCTTTTACGGTCAGCACAGATCCCTCTATGTTCTGGATTCCCCACCCCATCTGCTCCTGAGTCCTAGTCAGCGTAATCGACCGTTCCAGAACTCTGGTGGGATAATTTCAATCTGATAACGAGTGGTGGACCATCGTCATCGTCGGTGCTTTACACCCACCAGTGCTAATAACAGTACGCTCTCATTACAGTGGCGCCCAAACTAATTCGGCTACCCCTTTCATTCTTTCCTTATCTCTTTCCGTTTATAATCCATTCATACATTATTTTTATATACTTAGGTATTCGGTTCATTCAAATGTTTTTGCTGATTCTGGCATTTCTGCTGTTTGAATTCCGCGTTTGAATGAATTGAAGCTGCAAGTTGACATCCGACTGATTTCCCAATTGGTACTGATACTGAAACCGTACTGCTTCCGCGTTTAAAGTGTAGACTTCAGTATGTTACTCGGTATAGTTTAAGTTGAGTAATCCGTCCATATGTTATTAATTTCAAATTTCATCATCATTCCCTTTTCACATTTAATTTTTTTTCTCAATGAATTCTAGCTGAGATACTTTGTTGATTCCGCTTTTAGTGTTTAGATTTCGAATTATCTTAGCTTCATTCGTTTTACCTTATATTTACTTTGACAATTTAACATAATTTTGACTTTTGTTACTGTTTTCTTTACCTTCGGCAAATGCTGTAGACGTAAATTTATAATTATTGGATAACCTTACTAAAGCAGTTCATATTTCCCTATTTCCTTTCCATATACCAGCTGAAGCTACATGATCTAAAATGTATCATACAACAACCGCACATGTGTACTCATCTTAGTTGCATCCTCTTCTCTGAATGTGAATCTTTTTGGAGTGAAATTAAACAATTATTATCATAATACATAATTATAATTAATTTTAGGTTTATAATATACATACAAACATACTTTATTATATTTATATATTTTTATTTTTTTTGGGGGGGTTTTCGCAAATTATCTATATATATATTTTTTTTTATATACTTTTGGCTTTCTAATTTTAAACATTTGTGATTTTCTTTTCTGTGATAAATTAATCCAGCAAACCTCATTTTTTTTATTAACATATTGTTCTTCTAATTTAATAATTCCCCAATTAATAAATTGTATCACTTTTGGCAAGTCACAATATCAAGGTCAATTATTACTAATTTTTTTTCCGTTCAATTGAATTTAAGATTATATAGTCATTCAATTATCATTCAATATACAATATCGTAGTCGCACACCAATTCGCATCAACAATTTGGAATTTTTTTTATATATTTTTATTCGAATCCGACATTATAATTTAGATAATCAATCTTACAATAATTTTTTTTTGTTGAGATCGTACACGTTTTCAATTACAAATCTCGTATTTTCCTTATCCTAGTTGTATCTTTGTGTTTTTTTTGCTTTTTTTTGCCAGGTTTTATTTTCAAAATGAATGTGTTTTTGTTAAACCGAGGCGAATTCGAAATCGAATGCGAAGTACGCCAAATTTCAGTCGATGAAGATTCTGCCATACAAAATTTACAAAACCAAGTAATTGCAGAAGAAGGAGGGAAAAAAGAAGCACCCTCTAAGATGCATGAAAGCCCAAGTAAACGACCTGATTTGGAAATTAATAAATGCTGTCTTAAACTGGAAACGCTAAAGCAGGAAATTAATTCCATCCGTAATTTAGAAACCGACCAACAAGTATCGTCTGCTCGTACAATCGAGTCTAAACTCCTTCATGTAGCAAGTCGGCTAAGACGTGCTATTAGTTCTCCAACGTATGCTGGGCAAGCCAAAAATGCTCTACAACCCTGTGAAATATTAATAGGCACATTGCAAAACTTTTTAAACGACCTGGATAAGCTGGATGAATCCATTGATACAGCCAACTCAGTACGTATCGAGATGATTCAGAACGTTGATGGTAATCTTAAAATACCTCCCGTACCGGGCACCTCGGCGGATGCACATCGTGCTGATCAATCATGCGAAATGGCTTGTATGATGGACCAAATCCGTCAATTATCTGAACAGTGATCATCACTAAGTAAACAGTGTCATGATTTAAAGCGTAAGGCAAAAGAACCATCGCAGGAGCCACTTATCAAAGCACAAGTCCAGAATATTCAAAACCCTATGTTATTCCCTGTAATTCAACCAATTAGCTTACCACCTGGAAATGAAATGCATCAACCAGCAATTACTTGGCCACAAATGTCGGCAGCCGTAGCAGGTACCTCACAAAATTGGCAGTACCGTGAGCCTCTTCAAATAAAGCAGACTTCCACCCATCATAATCCTATGTTTAATATGCCATACAAACACCAACCAAATATTCCTCATTCGTCTCAGAATGACGTCGGTCAGATTGAACATAATTATACACAGCCTAATCCAACACAAATTAAATATGTTCCGGAATCCCGTGGATTATCGCGAAGTGGCTTGTTTTTTGATGGATCACCAACCGGTATTCCCATTAGTTTGTTTCTATTCCAATTAGAAACATAAGCATCATCAATGAATTTAACTAACGAAAAACTTTTGACTGAGGTTAGCTTTGTTTTAAAAGGAGTCGCATCAAACTGGTATTGGCGGTATCGGCAACAAAACCCCCAAGCGAATTGGCATGAAGTTCGGTATACCATGATAGAACGCGTCCAAAATAGACGACCAGATATAGACATTGAGAACAAAATTGAGTCTAGAAAACAACTTCCTAAAGAATCTTTTTTAGAATTTTACGAACAAATGTGTAGTCTAACATCTCAATTAAGTACTCCCTACTCTGACAAACAGCTCATCAAGGTGCTCATGAAAAATATGAGACCGGGTTTGCGTTATCAATTAACAGATCGTCATTTTGATTCTCTCGGAGATTTGTTAAGCAGTTGTATGAGTTGGGAAAATACATGGTCTGAGTTAAAAATAGATCCCTCTATGTTCTGGATTCCCCACCCCATCTGCTCCTGAGTCCTAGTCAGTGTAATCGACCGTTCCAGAACCTCTGGTGGGATAATTTCAATCTGATAACGAGTGGTGGACCATCGTCATCGTCGGTGCTTTACACCCACCAGTGCTAATAACAGTACGCTCTCGTTACAGCATGCCTGATGAAGGATGCCACTTCATATAAATAATAATAATGTTTCCATAAAATTAAGGACTCCGACTGGGCTCTAGCCCACGACCTTTTGGGACTTGGCGGTTTACACCTCAGCCACTCAATCATTCATCAAGTGCTTTATCTATGTGTAGTAGAATTCGTTACAATAATTTATTATTCATTTATACAATACAAGAGGTCATAGTCTTAAACTCCCAAAAAGCATTCACCTCATTTAAAATTATAGTACAAAAAGACACCTGTCCTAAGTGTCTTTTTGTACTACCACACAAACAGTTGGAAAATAAAATAGTGCAAGTTTAAGATTAGCTTGAGCGACTTGCAGATTATTACCCGAAATCCCACTACATATTTGTATAATTTGTCACAAAACAGAAAAAATTTCCTATCAATCAAAAATTATCGTAAATAAATATTTTAATATTCAGCTCCAATTTCACCTAAATGTAGCAATTTGTTTTCATATTTAAAGATCTCGTGCCCCCTTTTAATATTTTTCGTTCTCTCTCTAGCACTTTTTCACTTCATCATTAAATAAAATTCTACTTCTGAAAATAAAAATAATTTTATTTAATAAAAATAAAATCCATTTGAATAAGCAAGATAGCATTATCATGATTTGTATATCCTCGTAAAAAATAAAAATTTCTATCTCCTTACTTTTACGTAATACACACACGTTAAATGGATACCTAAAAAAAGTATAAAAAAAACTCATTTTGTATGTATTTGTCTCTACTCTATTAGATTAGAAGCTTTGTATGGACACACTTGAAGCAATGTATGTAATGTCAACTGGATTGCGAGCAAAAATTGTAGAACGATTTTTAAGCCGAAAGTACGATAATGGCCAAATCCTTTCAAACCACAAAGCACCAACGCCTTAGCAAAAACTAAAATAGCGTAATATAAAACAATTATATTTATTATATTTTATAAAGGGTTATCCAATTCGAGGTTGATAAAGTAGAAATCTGTATACCGAAATCTGTATATTATGTATATACGAGTATTTACCTTGCGGTTTCCAGCAGAGAAGTATTATCAATAATCGACCATTTATACTAAGTTAATAAATATAAACAAAAATTATGTAAATCAAAGTTTGATATTGACAAAAACATTAACCTAACATTGAGCATCAGGATAGGTTTGATTTATAATCCTGAAAGTGTTGGTATATAAATATAGATATTATACAAAAATAATTGAGAGTATTGATAAAATAAATATATAGATGAATATATAGATGTAGTTCTAACTGAAGATAGATTTGCAACGTGATTCAATTAATTTGCGCCGATGCTCAATCCAATTTGGTTGGATTAGATTAGATGTAGAATCGGGGGGACATAATATTAAATTTCATTCAACCAGCCGAGCAATAAACTAACCAAATGTTGTCGGACAACAATCGTTAATTCAAATTAGTCGTAATAATTTAGCAATGAACAGTGACCAAGAATTTCCAAAAAGCATCTCTGTTTTCAAAAGGACACAATTTTCAAAAGTGACCAGGTTTACAAAGAACGTAATAAGAATAGTTGGAGAAATTTGAACTGTGCGTCTGATTACAAATGAGCGCTCGTAGGCTCGCAATGCGATGTGATGGATGCCGCATCAAAATGGTCTACGAGCTTGACTCAACATAACATAGTTCAATATGCGTGATCTCAAAACGGCGATACCAACTTGTATTTTTATTTTTTGCTATTTCTTATTGATCTAAATAATTTTTTAGTTTTATGGAAATAGAAATGACGTTGTTAGCATGTTTACAACAACAATTGCATTATATGTACTATCTACATAACAAAACATAAAAATAAGAGTTGGTACCACCGTTTTGAGATCACACATTTTTAAGTTTGTTATGTTGAGCCAAGCTCGTAGACGTAAACTATTTTCGTGTGGCAGCCTTGAACTCGACAAAATTTTTGAAGTTTTATGTAATTGGTCTACTATATGTCCGTAATAAATAAATATATACCCAGAAAACAGCAAATTCAAAAGATGAAAAGAAAGAGAACGACGAAAATAAAAATCAGATAGTAAATGGATCGTCGGTAAACAATATCAAAGTTAAACGCAATTGATACATTGGGCGCTTTCAGGGCACCCAACAGTTGGGAACATGTTGAGTAAAATCAAAGCCAACGTTATGAAAATATTTAGTACTATGAAATTTTGAAATCAAATTGGCGATGATTTCACTAATCATGATGCCAACAGTTGGCGGTCCTGAACGCACCCATTGTATCTAATCCGCCGTTCCTCACAATGCTTCAAAGAAGCAGCTTCATCTTCGTCTCTTTCCTCATTTACCTATAAAACTGATTCTAATTGACTTTAATTGCATTCATTCAAACAATTTTCTCGACCAATCATCGTTGTGAAAAAATGCAAAAACAAAAAAATGTTCATTCTGGAGCAATACTGTACTGAGCGAAAAAATTGTTTGAATGAATGAATGGACGAAAAAGTGGAGTATGAATCCGACATGATTCGGCCTAACACAAACAAAAAATTTACTTTAAATTTGATTTTCAAGAGAGCAGTAATAAAACAATACAAAACATTTTTGTGTTTAATGGGAATGGTTTTCTTCTGCAAATTTTTGCAGGTAAATAAGAAACATATATATAAAAATATTAAATAAGCGAGAAAGAAATAAACATATATAGTAATGCCATAATTTTTTATAGGAAAATTATTAATTTATCTTTAATTAATTCAAATGCGAAATTTACATTTTTATCTAATTTTAAAATTGTTGCCATAAAAATACTCGGATCGAATATATTTTATGGCAACATTTTCATTTTTATTGTGATTTTGGTGGTGTAGTGGCTCAAAAAGCCTTCTGCAAAATTTTTTTAGATATATTTTTTTCTTGTCTCTGATGTGCAAAGGGTCAATGTCAATGTTATATGTTGGTCGCATGTAAACGGGGCAAAGTATAAACTACGGACTTAAAGTAGCAATAAAAAATATTCCGGTACGTTTTTCGCATGTGTTTTTTAATTTTATTTTATTCCTCGATAAAACAATAAAAAAAATTGAGGTGATATTGTGATATTCACACATATGTACTTTTAATTATCTACACATATCAAAATTCAAAATGGAATACATGGTTTTTAGGTTGCCATTACCTTGATTTTTGTTTCTAGAAGATTCATCGATTGCATCAAAACAATTTCAGGGATAACGGTAAAAACGGAAAGAAAAACACAAATTTACAAATTTTGCCCAATTCATAATTTCTTTTGTTTCCTTTTAGTTCATTTAATTGGTACAGTTATTTTTGTTTCCTAGTAAGTGGTGTTGCCTCCTCTTACATTTATGACAGATTAGCATGGAGCTAATCAATGTATCGAAGCTGTATTGTGAAATTTGCATCCTGCGATCTTAAGAAGAGTGCACTAAATGTGGCAGAACACTTCGTTGAAGTTGTTCCCCTGCGTGTTCAATCGGATTTAGATTCAGAGATTGTGCTGGCCATGGGAAAACATGGATTTTCTGTGCCTCAAACCAGTCTGTAGTGATTATTGCTGTGTGTGGCCTGGCACTGTCATGCATTAAGATTAATTCTGAAGAGGTAAATTTTACTCAATGTTGAATGGCCATCATCGGCCATCCCCAGAGATGGTGATTCAGGTTTTGTTGATGCTGGGCATAGATCATTACATTACCTTTTAGGAAAAGTAAACAAATTGATAGGTATCTCGGACAGTTTTTTAGCTACAAGCCGTTCTCCCTCTATTTGAAGAGATAAATTTTACTCAATGTTGAATGGCAATTATCGGCCATCCCCAGAGATGGTGATTCAGGTTTTGTTGATGCTGAGCATAGATTATTGCATTACCTTTTAGGGAAACTAAGCAAATTGATAGTATCTCGGACAGTTTTTTAGCTAAAAGCCGTTTTTCGCATATTTCAAGAGGTAAATTTTAATCAATGTTGAACGGCCATTATCGGCCATCCCCAGAGATGGTGATTCACGTTTTGTTGATGCTGAGCATAGATCATTACATTACCTTTTAGGAAAACTAAACAAATTGATAGGTATCTTGGACAGTTTTTTAGCTACAAGCCGTTTTACCTATATTTGAAGAGGTTAATTTTACTCAATGTTGAATGGCCATATCGGCAATCCCGAGAGATGGTGATTCAGGTTTTGTTGATGCTGGGCATAGATCATTACATTAACTTTTAGGAAAACTAAACAAATTGATAGGTATCTCGGACAGTTTTTTAGCTACAAGCCATTTTCCTTATATATGAAGAGTTAAATTTTACTCAATGTTGAATGGCCATTATCGGCCATCCCCAGAGATGGTGATTCAGGTTTTGTTGATGCTGGACATAGATCATTACATTACCTTTTAGGAAAAGTAAACAAATTGATAGGTATCTCGGACAGTTTTTTAGCTACAAGCCGTTTTCCTTATATTTGAAGAGGTAAATTTTACTCAATGTTGAATGGCAATTATCGGCCATCCCCAGAGATGGTGATTCAGGTTTTGTTGATGCTGAGCATAGATTATTGCATTACCTTTTAGGGAAACTAAGCAAATTGATAGGTATCTCGGACAGTTTTTTAGCTACAAGCCATTGTCCTTATATTTGTAGAGGTAAATTTTACTCAATGTTGAATGGCCATTATCTGCCATCCCCAGAGATGGTGATTCAGGTTTTGTTGATGCTGGGCATAGATCATTACAATACCTTTTAGGAAAACTAAACAAATTGATAGGTATCTCGGACAGTTTTTTAGCTACAAGCCATTTTCCTTATATTTGAAGAGGTACATTTTAATCAATGTTGAACGGCCATTATCGGCCATCCCCAGAGATGGTGATTCAGGTTTTGTTGATGCTGGGCATAGATCATCACAATACCTTTTAGGAAAACTAAACAAATTGATAGGTATCTCGGACAGTTTTTTAGCTACAAGCCATTTTCCTTATATTTGAAGAGGTAAATTTTAATCAATGTTGAACGGCCATTATCGGCCATCGCCAGAGATGGTGATTCAGGTTTTGTTGATACTGGGCATAGACCATTACATTACCTTTTAGGAAAACTAAACATATTGATAGGTATCTCGAGCAGTTTTTTAGCTACAAGCCGTTTTCCTTATATTTGAAGAGGTAAATTTTACTTAATGCTGAATTCGGTTAATTTTTGTGAATTATTATTTTTTTGTATAATTTAGAAAATTTAATTTTTGATAATTTTTTATTTTAATTACATGAAATTTAAATAAAAACAAAATAATTTAAATATAACATAAATTTGAATAAAAAAATTAAATACTCAAAGTGCGAAATTATCACTCAAACTTTCTATTAGAATCTTAATTTTTCTTATTAGGTTTTGGTTTAGCAGTGTAACACACATGCATACACACAGCCGTGGAATCCGTGGAATACTTCACACCCGTATAAATAGGTTATACCAAGAGAAAATGTTTTCACATTTAAAATTAGACGAATTGTGCATATATATTCTCCTTACTTTATTCCGCATATATTCTCCTTTTACTTTAACAATTTTCTTTATATTTTATAGTTTATTAGACTAAAAAAACTATAAAATATATGGGATAATTTAAAAGAGCATATAAGAAAAATTTTGTGGCGACAAACATTAGCATAAAAAAATAAATTGGTAAGAAGAGAATCTAAACAAATATTATTAATTAATTTCCCACATGCTGCATATATTCGTATCTTTTGGTTTAGACTAAAAGATAACTTAAAAAAATCTAAAAATGTTTTAGTAGCAATTTATTTTTTGTTGTTGTTGTTGGATAAAATATGAATTCCACTCTCTATTCTATCGTATTTTTTCGTCTTGAAGTTCGGTACTACGTCGGATGAAAATTCGGGATTTTCACATTTCCCCGTTTTATTCTTAACAATAAATAATACAAACATTTTATTTTTTCAGATATGATGCACGAGAAAGCCAAGTGAAAGTACGAGCAAAATAAAAAAAAAAAAATTTTAGTATTTGTAATCTACGTCACAAAAAAATAGACCAAATATAGAGCAACAAACCTATATGTTACTAACTTCTCGTTTGAAAAGTCAAAAATCCCAGATTTCCATCCGACGCATGTACCGGGCTTTAAAGGAGAAGTTAGTGACTAGACGACAAAACAGCATAGATAACTATAATTTTTTGCTCAAGTTTTTGTATGTTGTAAAAGTTCTTCCTAATTTTGTTTGTGTTGTAAAACGTGCCTGCCGTATTAAATTTATTTATTATTTATTATAAAATATTATTTAAGTAAATTATTTGGAATTATTTGGAACGGTATGTGCATATTATATAAAATAATACAAATGTATTACATTAATTAATACAAACATTTTAGTTTTTCAGAAATGGGGACACGAGAAAGCCAAGGGCAAGTAAAATAAAAATAAAAAAATTTGACAGTACGTCACAAAAAATAGACCAAATATAGAGAAAAACCCTATACTAACTTCTCGTTTGAGATGTTTAAAATCCCGGATTTCCATCCAACGTATGTCCCGGGTTTTAACAATATTTGTCTGAGACGATACGTGTAGGAACTGAACGGAACGGATAAAATAAATACTCCTCTAGAAAATATATGTAACAATGTTTTATATTTTGATGATAATATGTATAAATCTACCTTTATTTTGAAGTAAGTAGCAGTGCTCCAAAGAACGTGTGGAACGAGCCAATAGCCTTGACAGACTGCGATTTAATAAATCAGGGTTAGGATGTAGTAACATCACTTCTTCTAACATCACTTCTATGATCTTCTTCATCATCTTTATATTTTTCCAGTGATACTAGGTTAGGTTAGGTTAGATTTCAGTGGCTGCCATCGCACACTTAGGCCAGTTATGGCCCATTGTGATACCACAGGATCCGACATCATCAAACTCCTTAAACCCATTTAGTGCTATTAATATAGCGTAAGAGATCTCGCACATTGCAACTTTCGAGATCAGAAGGGCTGTCCATGGTGTATTTGCCCAAGTGATCATGTCTTCTGCCAGCTAGCGCAGGGCATGAGCATAGAAAGTGAACAAGAGTCTCCTCCTCCTCCTCGTCTCTGCAGCTTCTGCAGAAATCATTTGAATCTAGACCCAGCCCTCTCGCATGATCTCCGAAAAGGCAGTGTCCGGTAAGTACCCTTACAATTCTACCTAAATCACGCTTTTCTAGTGTGATTAAGATCTTAGAGCGCTTCAAGTTCAGCACATGCCATACTTGCTTCGCTATCCTACCGGTTGGACTCTCAAGCCACCTAGCATTCGCCAAGGCAACTGCTTTCCTATGGTTTGCCGTTTTCAGCATAGACATAGGTCTCCCTAAACATTCTCTCCCTGATTCCAGTTGGAGAGTTGTACCGTACCTTGCTAACTCGTCTGCCCTGCAATTCCCCTCAACGTCAGAGTGACCCGGAACCCAGACCAACTGGATATTGAAATGCTCACTCATCTCGTTAAGAGATGTGTGACAATTCAATGCCACCCGTGACGCCAGGGAAACTGAATCCAGCGAAAGAATGGCCGCCCGACTGTCCACATAAATAGTGATATCAATGCACGATATCACATTATGCTTCAACCAGTTCATGACCTCTTCGATCGCTATAACTTCAGCCTGGTACACGCTGCAGTAATCAGGTAGACGAAAAGATAAATTGACATTTAATTCCCCACAGAACACACCCGCTCCCACTCTACCATCGAGCTTGGAGCCGTCGGTGAAGAAATTAACTGTCCCGGTCTCGATAAGGAGACCTCTGTTCCAATCCTCCCGAGAGGGGAGAATCACCTTAAAACACTTGTCGAAGCACAACTCCAAGTCATGCCTCACCGAATTGACTATAGTTGAGTGCCCCTTTTGCAGGCACTTCCAACCAGAGGTCGCTGATAGCTGGGCGGCCGTATTAACCGCCATTTGCTTACCGATAATATCCAACGGGAGAAGATGCAGTATGACCTCTAAGGCACTAATGGGGGTGGTTTTCAGAGCCCCACTACACCACACACTCACACCATACAGCAGTATGGGCCTTACAACTGCCGTGTAAAGCCAGTGCACCAGCTCCGGTTTCAGGCCCCATTTCCTTCCAATGGCTTTTTTACAAGATTAGAGTGCCACAGTGGCCTTCTTTACTCTTTCCATCGTGTTTGGCTTCCAACTGAGCTTACTGTCCAGGAGAATCCCTAGGAATCTCGCCTTATCAGTAAGGACCAGCGTAGTACCATTCAGGCTCGGTGGAACCATTGCCGGAATTTTGTATCTCCTAGTGAAAAGGACCAGCTCTGTTTTTGATGGGTTAATCCCCAATCCACATCTGCTGGCCCAACCCCCAGTGATTGACAACGCATTTTGCATCATATCCCTGCCTGTTCCCAAGTGCTTTCCCGAGACAGCTATCGCCACATCATCGGTATAAGCAACCACACCTATCCCTTCTCTCTCCAGTACCAATAGTAGTCCATTGATTACTAAGTTCCAGAGAAGGGGGAGAGGACCCCTCCCTGAGGGGTTCCCCGAACGACCCGTCAACTGACGGAAACTTCCCCCATCCCTGCTATGACTCTTCTGCTACCCAGCAGATGAGTAATTAGCCTGGTTATAGGGTCTACAATCTCAAGTGGCAGCAATCCTTCCAAAATTGCTTCCATCTTTACGTTATTGAATGCGCCCTCGATATCGATAAACGCAACCAGCGAGAATTCTTGAAAATCCAGTGACTTCTCAATTCCCCGAACCAGGGTATGTAATGCCGTATCCACTAACTTACCCTTATGATATGCATGTTGCGACTGAGCCCAGTTACTGGGTCCAATTTTCGAACGAATATATAGTTATATTTCTCACAAATAAAACGTCGAAAAAAATTTATTTTCACAATTTATTTCACAATTTTTATTTTACTTGTTACAACTTTGAGTTAGATCTTAAAACTAAACTTAACATAAAATTTACTTTAACGTTCTAAAATAAAAAATGCTAACTAAGGATAATTATAATTATGTTGTTTCTAACTTATAAAAGTGCTTATCAAGAAATAAGACAATGCTTGTGCATTTCCCTTGTAAATATGATCGGGCTCCGGTTGCAATGATGAGGGCAATGTTCGACACATCGTGAGAACATTGTAGCCTTGAGTTATTTATTTGATGTAGTAATTTATGTAATTATAACTCCTCCCGGTGGTGTAGAAAGGGCGTCCTCGTCCTTAACTTTGATTCCTAATTTTGCTACTAGATTTGAGAATCTCGTATCTTCTTTGTTGGAACACTCTAACTTCTGCTGGTTTATATTGCGTCTTACTGCTCTTGTGATATTTTGGCGAACTTTGATGTACGCATATACTGTTACGAGTATTAACCCTAGTGATGAGATAGACACACCGCCTGATAGGGACCATATCCAATATTGTTGATTCTCCTGTTGTAAATTCATGTGCGTTATCAGTTTCCTGTTTTGTAAATTTTGTTGTTCTATTACATTTATGTCCACCTTTTTAACCAATCTCTGTGCTATCTCAAGATTATGTAGTGCACCCTGAATTTCTTCCGCTTCGCTCTTAATTTCGAGCGACTGAAACTTCTTGTTCTTAATTACCAAAGTGCAGTTCCAGAAGCTTATAAGGAAGTTTCCCGTTAGCGTCCTGTTGTTCGGTCCACAATCCGATGATAATGTTTCTTCTTTAGCGTTATCTATCAGAAGTTTGTCCTCTGAAATATAGTGTACTGTGGTGTCCGACTTTGCTGTTACGTTGCAGGTACCTTTCGTGCCCATTATCAGAGGTTTGATACACTCGTCGTCGAATTCTTTTATTTCTCCATATTTTTGTACGAAACTGTTAGGGTTTAATGATGTAAATAGTTTTTGTTTCGTCGTTATGATATGTTGTGGGTACTCTCTTATTATTGTATCTTTGATTGTTAACGGTATGATCGTTGTTGATGTTGATACTTCATCTTCCAGCTTTGGTACTTCTAGAATAAACAGAAGCATTTCTTCATTTACGGCAATTTTCGGTATTACGTATTGGAGTGCCTCTCTGGTATACTTATATTGACTCCTTGGTTTATCATTAGATCTCTTATCGTCATTAGTTCTTTTAGCGAAAGCACTTTGTTGCTTGCTAATCCAATTTTTGTTCTGACGATGGCATCTTGTATGTCCTCTAATATATTGTTTATAGTGTCTATGTTTATGATAGCTGTTATCATTTCTATCTCACTGAGTATTATTTTATTAGCTGTGTTGGTGTTCGTCACCGCTTTGTTGATCGTATCTGTGATCAATCTTATTCTTTCATCAATCCGGGTGTTTATCTGTACTTGCTGATTATTTTCGTTTGTTAGCTCATTCATTTTGCTTTCCAGCATTCGTAGATCTAATGCATCTGGGCTGCCTGCCAGCCACTTCCACGCGGAACCGAGTGCATCCCAACGTTTTTGTCTATAACGTCGTGTGGGTTTTATTTGTTGTAGGTTGTCGTATAATTTCTTGCACTTTTGTTTTACTATATTGTATAATTCTAATTTATCATTCTTATCATCTAGCTTATTATAAATGAATTTATTTATTGATTCTACTGTATTTTGAAAGTTATGTAAATTGATTGGATGTACTATTTTTATATTGCCTATTTGAATTTTGCAATCGTTTGTTTTAATTATTAAAATTGGATCGCTATTTAAATTTTTTATTTCTAATTTCTGGCTTTTACAGATTTCTATAATTATAGTTAATATTAATAATCTTATAATGAAATGCATTGAACTCGTATATAAAGCAACTGACAGCTTATCTAATTTATAATATAATATTTCTACGTGTACTATATCTAGAATGGTAATTTCTAATTAAAAGTTTTTTATTTACATCAACTTTAGATTAAATTATTTATATTTATTTCTTATTTAATTATTGTATTACAATTTGCCTGAAATGATAAATAAAATTGATTTTAATTAATTCTGTTTTCTTTAAATTTTTTTTCTCAAGTTCAATTTCAACTTCAATTTCAACTTCAATTTCAACTTCAATTTCAACTTCAATTTCAACTTCAATTTCAATTTCAATTTCAATTTCAATTTCAATTTCAATTTCAATTTCGATTTCAATTTCAATTTCAATTTCAATTTCAATTTCATTTTTTCAATCTTTTTATTTTATTTTTATTCCGTTTTATATTTCTTTTTGTACGGAATGTTTTTAACTCAATATTTCGAATTTTAGCCTCAATTCCTCTCGGTTGGGTTTTTGTTCTAATGTTGGGTTTAAGGAATACGGATTGATCTTCTATAAGGTCGGGTGGGTCTTCTTTACCATTGTTTTGCTTTTGCATTCTTGCAGCTGCTTTTGTTAAGTTGGCATTGACCGTCTGAAATATTTGGTTTGCCCGTGTTTGAATTTGCGTGGGATCAATGAAATTGTTTTGGTTAAAAATAATTTCATTCGGCGTGAAGCCGGTCGCTGAATGCACGGTATTATTGTAAAGTGCAACTGACAATTCGATGGCAGTTGAAGTATTTGGGTTTGGTAGTTTATGTTTGTTGGTATTGTATATTTCAATGACCGTGGCATGGGTTTTTTCAATCTGCCCATTAGATTCTGATGATGAGGCATATTCTATCCTGATATTGAGGTTATTTAGAAATTCCCTCATTTGAATGGATTGGAAGGTGGTTTCGTGGTCACATACAATACTGTTCGGTATTCCGAAGAGAGTGAAATATTTGTTAAGGGCTGTGGTGACGTCCGTTACGTTTTTGGTTTCCATTGCTATCATTTGTAGATGCTTGGAAAATGAGTCTATTATAGATAAAAAGTTGTTTCTGTTTATAATGAAAATGTCCATATGCAGCCTCTCTAACGGCTTCTTTGTGATTGGCCGTGGGGAAATTTTAATATTATAAGGTTTGCGGTCATATTTGTGCTTGTTACAGATGTTACAAGCATTAATGTGAATTTTGATTTTGTTTCCCATTCTTGGGAAGAAGAATGCTCGTCTTAGTTGTCTCTCAACCTCGCTAGTGCCTCTGTGTGCCCTTTCGTGTTCTTTGATTATGATTATGTTTTGCCTGTCCTCACTAGTAACATCCTCAACTATTTTTGTTGTGAAGTCAATTTTGGCGTTTAATGTGGCCATTGATTCTGAACCAATGATTCCATCAAAAAACCTGTGAAAATCTAGTTCGAAATAATTTTGCGGTGGAATATCGAAACCTAACAAATTAATTTTACACATTTTATTTACCAAGTGTGTCCCAAGTATATTTTTTACTGAGACTTCCTGGGTTTTTAGTAGATTTTTGGAAATAATACCGGGTCTTAGGATATTTTTATTTGCCCCGGTGTCTATTAAAAGCTTAATTGATTTGTTGTTGTGTATGTCTTTACATACTAAATATGGTAGATAGTTTAATCTTCCGTGTCTACCTGTTCGTCCTCCTGAAAATTTGTCGAGTATACCTCGAATTCAGGTGAAGAATCTTCTTCGTTTTCGTGCTCGTTGTGTTGAGAATTCTCGGGTCCTGCGAGAATTTCGTGCGTGTTAATTGCTCGAGTATTTTTCAACCTCGTCGAAATGTCTATCGACATGGGAGTCGGTTTACCTTTTTCTGAGAGAGGCGGTTTCCGATTTTGTAACGTCGACTAAAGTTCGCACGTTTCAAGTTTGGTAAGGTTTTGCTCCCCTGACGTAGCGGTTACGAACAAATACGTTGAACATTGAAAGCGCGGGAAAATTATATAGCATGTAGTGGTGAAGTATAGTTAAATACTTTGGTAATATTGTTAATGGGTGGGGCAAGCTTCGGTTTATAAAAAAAAAGACAAAAACGAAAAGTATAAATAGGTTTTGCTTTTGGGTGCACGGTAGTTAGTGGAAAGTTTTTCTGAGTTGCTTACGGAGTAATCTAAATAAAAAAATAAAATTAAAAATTATTAAAATTAGTGAATTTTCATGAACATTTGTGCAAGTATAAATTAGCTGCACTCTTTTCTTATAATAAATTCAAGTTGTGTTAAATACCAGACTAAAATTAGCAAAATTCATGGTTTTGTGCGAATTTATTTCATGCCAGTGCTTATAAATAAAAATAAAATAGAATAAAAACTCATTTATGAAGTCTGATATCGGTTTGGTGAACAGTGTATGTTTCACGAACGATGGTGGGCAAACTGTTAAACTTTGCTCAACCTTTTGAAAAGTCAAAAATAAATTTAACCGGCATGTTAGTTAGTTTATATTATAAGTAAACATTATGCTAAATTATGTACAGTGAATTATTGTGTTAGTCGCAAGTTAAAATTATAGACCTATTTTATGGTTGCTGTGTGATTGTTTAATTAAGATCGTGACATAAACTGTAAAACGAAAACGAACACGCTAAAATTATATCTACTCAAGCATTTGGGTATGCAACAAAATGAGCATATCGCTGGGTTAGTAATTTACGGTACATCTAATACGGATATACCAAACAACAAAATAATACCAAGGCATCTAAAAAAAAAAATAAAAAAAAAATAAAAAGGTGACCATTGGTTCGTCTCTTAAAAATTAATGCAATGCGAGGAGAACAATTAAAACAAGGTGCACGTAACTACGTTAAAACAACAAAAAGATAAAAATTAAAAATATGTACAACAAAATAATAATAATCGAATAACGTTTATAATAGTTTATACTAATACTAAGTTCTAATAGTATTACAAATAATAATCAGTACAAATATAAAATAAATATACAACAATAATAATTAAATGGTGCATCGACTTCAACTACTTGGATATTCGGCCGCAACCAAATTTAATTAAGGTCTTATTTACATTTTTATAATTAGAATTAAGCGTAAATATTTTTCATTTTATAATAGTCCGGTGGAGGGTTTTAGTTAAGTTAGAATTTACTTGAGTTTTTTTTTTCAATTGCCAAGTTACAGTTTATACTGGACGTCCTTAGTAAATAGTATATTAAAATTTAACGGATAGAATAATTGTATAACGTTAAGTTTTTGATTTATTTTCGATTTTTCAATCATATGTTCATGGATTTATTTTCTTTTTACGATCTTATTTCAATAAAACCATTAAATAATTAAATTAATTTCGAAATTCAATTTTTCATTTATTTTTTTTTTGGGTGTTCTGGTGTAATGATTTACTTTTCGGTTGAATAATTTTCGCTTTGCAAGTGTTCATACCATACCCTGAGCATAGCCGGCAGAACATGACCACGCCGGGGTTCTCACAAGATGGAATAATTAATTCGGTGACAGGTGGCATTCAATTTTTAGGAAACGAGAATTTTCCCGCGACCAACTCATGCCAGGTATACCCGTTACAGATGGCGCCCAAACTAAAAATGGCTATTATTACTTTCCTCATTTAAATTTATATCCTTACTTAAAATTTCATCTATCTAATTAGTTTTTTTTAAACTATATTTCGCGTTTTTGAATTCGTCTATGATCATTGGATAGATTCAAAATAACATTATTACCATTATTGTCGATTGTAGTGTTTACCGTAATTGTATCAATTATCATAGACAGTTAAGCATGTTTTGACAATGACTTCCACCATACTGGTGTTTGATTGCATTGGTTGTTAAAACGTGCTTCGTAAGTATGTGCTGCAGAAGCAACTGTATCCCGTTTTCAGTAGAATCAATTGCCAATTCATGTAACACATTCTTATCAAATATTCAAATTATAAACCGTAACAATTTCTCCCAATATTTCAAAATGTTTAATATTGTAGACTGTCTTGTTAGTAAACGGTTTAGCTCCCTCAATCCCTTTTCCTATATCCTCAGGTTACTTATAGACCAACTTAATGAATAAATACAAAAGCACGCATTCCATGATCACACATACCAACTCAACCTCTTTCATGCATATATACATATAATCAAATTTCATTATCATTTTTTTTTTTCTAAAAATAAGCATGCAGAATTATTTTTCATTTTGACTAGTCCTTACATAGATTTAAAACAAAAATAAAAATCAATTTAATCCCGAAAATCATAATTCACGAAATTTGTTCAGCTACTGTTGTGTCAGGGTTAAAATATCTCAATTTTGACTGTAACGAATTATTTTAAAAACGGTGAACAGAGTCTGTAAAAAAAAAAAAAAAAAAAAAATATTTGAATCTTGAACTAAGTTTCTCTTTATTATTTGTTTATCGATACTTCAATGTACAATCATGAATCTCGACCACCTGGAATACGACGAATTCGAACTCGAGTGCCTCATTCGTAACGTGAAAGCTCCAAACCTGGTTGAACAGTTAACATGCCTAAAGGAACGACTACAACTAGAACAAGAGCATTCTGTTCTGGTACCAACTCGCCCTCACAAGCAAGCTTCAAAAAACCCTAAACGAGAAGTAGAGAAAATATCGCTGAAATTGACTTTCATATACACCGACCTGCAGGAAGCAATCAAAGAAGGCGATACATCTAAGATAATAAAGTTCCATTCTCGATTACTGCATATCCAAGGAAGATTGTCTCGCCTGAAATATTCCAAGGCTGTACGTGATCAAGTCACTGACATCTTAGAAACGGTTACTCAATTGATTAATTTTGTAGTTTCGAATAATGCGAAAGAACCCGCCGAACTTAACGCGAGTCTGCAAGAACTTGGAAAAATTAATGTGGACAAAGTAGAAGAAATCATCCAAGTGGAAGATTTACAGGAATCAGATACCCCTTCGATTTGTGATTCATCCGATTCAAGTGACCCCGCTGATGCATCTTCTACATCTGCTGAACATCCGCAGCACAATAGCACCACTAAATCTAAAACAAACCGTCGACAGGCTACCGGTAAAACCACAGCCGGATCTGAACGTCGCAAATCAAAGACAACTAAACTTCCACCTCCTGGTGGAGAATCTGATCCTCCACCCAATAACAAAAACTCCCACAAGTCACTTTCGAAATGGGATATTTCTTACAACGGTCATCCGAAAGGTATACATATTAAGCGTTTTCTAACTAGAGTTGAACATATGGCAAGGTCTGAAGATGTCTCCCCATATAGATTAGTAACCGACTTACATTATATTTTAAAAGGAAACGCCAACGATTGGTATTGGACGTTTATAGAACGAAATTCTAACATTACGTGGGATACGCTAAAATCGGAATTAAAAAAATGCTTCCAGGGACCACGAACGGACGATGACATTCGTTCTCAAATAGAAGCGCGCAAGCAAAAATACCGTGAAAGTTTTAATGATTATTATCACGACATAATATCAATGACACTGCAATTAGAAACCTCTCTCACCGATCAAGAAATCCTTCGGATTATTCGACGAAACATGAGAGCAGGATTGCAAGACAAATTAACTGACTCTAAAATTGAGAGCGTAGATGAACTCTTTAGAAAGTGTGTTGCTTACGAAGACACATGGACCAGAACGGGATTTCTGCCTGAGCTCATGTGTCAACCGAGCAAATCAGTTAGTGCGATTGAAGGTTCTGAGCAAGAATGGAATCCGAGAGTAGGGTCTGAGTTTATGTCGGCGCAGCCTCCTACGACATCATTTAGTTCACCCGAAATTAAAGCGAATGTTTCTTCCTTGTCCCAGAATGATACGCCGCGATATTCAAAACTTCAACATACCTATTATGTTAATAAAATGCCCGTAGGGACTCCACCTCCGCACCTTAACCGAGGGTCTAATGAAAACCGCCGCCCAGACTGGTCTATTACTTGTGCTGGTTGTGGTTCCAAAGGGTATCGCCAACCGCAATGTTTCCTATGTAATACGCCGTCGGGAAACTGGAGAGCGGGGGCGCGAAGCTTCAATGTTTCACACCCCCAGGCGAAAAATGTTGTGGATTCGGCTTCAAATACCGACCCCGAGTTGCTCAGACGCACGACATAAATATTAATCCTACAATCCATAAAACAACAACTCAATTCATTCCAAACAAGTCTTCCAATTCTCGATTATTTCGCAACAAACAATACTGGATGCACCGCCGAATTTGTAAGAACTACATTGCGGAGTCCCTAATCTCCTCTCCGGGAGATGATCGGCCTTATGTACAACTACAAATATTAAAGAAAACGTATGTTGGATTGTTGGATAGCGGTGCCAATATTTCACTACTAGGCAAAGGCTGTGAATTATTTATAGAACATCCTTTGGTAAAATTCCATTTGTTTCCATCCTCAATTAAGACAGCAAACGGCCAACGAGAGCCAATTCTGGGATACATTAAATTACCAGTGACATTTGCTGATCAAACAAAACTGCACACTTTTTATTTATCACCTAATCTTTCTCAGGAATTATACTTGGGAGTTGATTTCTTTAGAGCATTTAACCTTACGATCGCCTTATCCTCCTCAGTAACAATTAAACCGTATTTGTTCAAACCTAATGAGAGATTTTTAGAGCCAACTGCTAAGCCGGTGGCAGAATTAATTAATGATACAGTTATTGCTGCTCCAAAACATCTACTAACAGAGCAACAACAGCAGATTTTAAACGATGTTATACGCAAATTTCCGTCGTCAGCAGTTTTGGGTCTCGGACGTACTCATCTTGTGTCTCATATGATCGATGTAGGAACTTCCAAGCCAATCAAACAGAGGCATTACGCCGTATCGCCCGCAGTGCAAGCGGAAATTTATAAAGAACTTGATCGCATGCTATTTTTAGGTGTAATTGAAGAGAGTTGCAGTTCGTGGAGTTCCCCGGTCACCTTGGTGCGCAAACCAAATGGTACAGTTCGGTTGTGTCTTGATGCACGGAAGGTAAACCAGGTTACCGTTAAGGACGCGTATCCCCTGCCTCTCATCGATGGATTGCTGGGGCGTCTTAACAATACCAAATTCATTTCGAGTTTGGATTTGAAGGACGCCTTCTGGCAAATCCCTCTCGATGAGGGGTCGCGGGATAAAACGGCCTTTGCGGTACCTGGTCGACCCCTGTATCAATTCACAGCCATGCCATTTGGTTTGTGCAACTCACCGCAAACAATGTGTCGATTAATGCACCGGGTGATACCTCACGAACTGCATCATCGGATATTCGTCTATTTAGATGACTTGTTGATCACGAGCGAGACCTTTGATGATCATATTCACCTCCTTAACCTAGTAGCTGGCCTTCTTACAAACGCAAATCTTACAATAAACATAGAAAAAAGTAAATTTCTTCTTAAAGAAATTAAATATCTGGGTTATATAGTGGCTGATGGTATTCTAAAAGTTGATCCGGAAAAGATTTCAGCAATAACCAATTATAATCGCCCGAAAAATGTTAAGCAAGTACGACAATTCCTCGGAGTTACAGGCTGGTACCGTCGTTTTATTCCACAATATGCTGAGATGACGGAACCTTTCACTAAGCTTCTTAAAAAACACCAGCGTTTTCAATGGTCCGATGAAGCAGAAAAAGCTTTTTGCACTTTGAAATCAGCCTTATCTTCGTCTCCAGTACTCTGTAATCCGGACTTTAGTAAGCACTTTTACATTGAATGCGATGCCTCAAAAGTTGGAGTGGGAAGTGTCCTGTATCAAAAGTCCATTACGGGTGAAGACTGTCCAATTGCGTTTTATTCCAAGAAGCTAAATGGTGCACAACGTAACTACAGCGTCACAGAGCTGGAGTGCTTGGCTGCTGTATTGAGCGTCATCAAGTTTAGACAATATGTGGAAGGGTTACCTTTCACTATTACTACGGATCATGCCAGCTTGAAATGGCTTATGGAGCAACGAGATCTGTCGGGCCGCCTTGCCCGCTGGAGTTTGAAGCTCCAGGGGTTTAACTTTGTTATTAAATACAAAAAAGGCCGTGACAATATAGTTCCCGATGCTTTATCGAGAAATACCTTCGATGTATCCGAGGAAAGTGGAGTGGTATCTGAAATAGCTGTAGATGTGGAAGCGAACAAGTTTGACAATGACCCCGAGTATCTTGACATGGTTAAAATTCTGACAGACGATCCTTTATGTGTCACGAATATGAAATTAGTTAACAACCGAGTCTATTACAAACCATCGAATTCACCGAAGAACTTTAACTTTTCTGACGTTCCAATATGGAAATTGTATATACCGCGATCTCAGGTTTTGCAAGTTATTGAGCGTGCTCATTGCCCACCAAACGCGGCTCATTTTGGATTTAGAAAGTGTCTCGAAGTAATACAACGGCATTATTATTGGCCGGGTATGTTCAAAGACATCCACGATTTTGTTTTAAGTTGCGATATCTGTAAAGAATGTAAGCCCACGAACTCCCTATCTCGCGCGCCAATGGGAGATTTCTTTGAAATAAAACGCCAATTTCAGAAAGTTTTCATAGATTTTCTGGGACCATATACTCGGTCAAAAGATGGACATTGTTACGCTTTTATTGCGTTGGACCAATTTTCAAAATTTGTTATTTTAGAGCCCATGCGTGACGCTACATCAAGGAATGTTTGTAAATTCTTAGAAGGTCGTATTTTCAATATGTTCTCCGTCCCAGAAGTTATCGTAAGTGACAATGCCAAGCAATTCACATCGAAAGAGTTTTCTGAGTTACTGTCCAAATATGGGATAAGGCATCAGCTGACACCCAAATATCATCCGCAAGCTAATGCTAGTGAACGGGTTAATCGTTCAGTTTTGTCCGCTATTCGCGCCTACGTAGGCAAAAATCATAGAGATTGGGACAGACATTTATATTCAATAGGATCGGCTTTACGGAATGTGGTTCATGAGAGCACTAAACATTCACCTTATTTCCTTACATTTGGACAAAATTACGTTAGTCACGGTTCTCAATACGAAATTCTCCGCCAGCTCCATTCCCTGGACGATCGTGATCTCAAATTAACTGCCATGGAACGATTATCTTCGATACAGCAAGATGTCATTACCAATCTACGAGAAGCTTATCAACATACCAGCAAACGATATAATTTAAGAGCCCGCCCTCGTAATTATAACGTTGGTCAAACGGTATATGTGAAGAATTACATCCAAAGCGATGCTGCAAACAAAATATCCGCTAAACTGTGCCCCAAATTTAGAAAGGCCATAGTATCTAAATGTATTGGAAAAGTGGCGTATGAGCTTCGTGACGTGCATAATAAAATAATAGGCATCTATCATGTAAACGATTTGCGTCCGTGATTACTATCATGTTACACTTAATTCAATATTTGCTCCATTTTTTTTTAAGTCGCCCGGCGTTATGATACTCATCTCATGGGTGTAGGTCGTCCCCACGATTTGTAACGTCGACTAAAGTTCGCACGTTTCAAGTTTGGTAAGGTTTTGCTCCCCTGACGTAGCGGTTACGAACAAATACGTTGAACATTGAAAGCGCGGGAAAATTATATAGCATGTAGTGGTGAAGTATAGTTAAATACTTTGGTAATATTGTTAATGGGTGGGGCAAGCTTCGGTTTATAAAAAAAAAAGACAAAAACGAAAAGTATAAATAGGTTTTGCTTTTGGGTGCACGGTAGTTAGTGGAAAGTTTTTCTGAGTTGCTTACGGAGTAATCTAAATAAAAAAATAAAATTAAAAATTATTAAAATTAGTGAATTTTCATGAACATTTGTGCAAGTATAAATTAGCTGCACTCTTTTCTTATAATAAATTCAAGTTGTGTTAAATACCAGACTAAAATTAGCAAAATTCATGGTTTTGTGCGAATTTATTTCATGCCAGTGCTTATAAATAAAAATAAAATAGAATAAAAACTCATTTATGAAGTCTGATATCGGTTTGGTGAACAGTGTATGTTTCACGAACGATGGTGGGCAAACTGTTAAACTTTGCTCAACCTTTTGAAAAGTCAAAAATAAATTTAACCGGCATGTTAGTTAGTTTATATTATAAGTAAACATTATGCTAAATTATGTACAGTGAATTATTGTGTTAGTCGCAAGTTAAAATTATAGACCTATTTTATGGTTGCTGTGTGATTGTTTAATTAAGATCGTGACATAAACTGTAAAACGAAAACGAACACGCTAAAATTATATCTACTCAAGCATTTGGGTATGCAACAAAATGAGCATATCGCTGGGTTAGTAATTTACGGTACATCTAATACGGATATACCAAACAACAAAATAATACCAAGGCATCTAAAAAAAAAAATAAAAAAAAAATAAAAAGGTGACCATTGGTTCGTCTCTTAAAAATTAATGCAATGCGAGGAGAACAATTAAAACAAGGTGCACGTAACTACGTTAAAACAACAAAAAGATAAAAATTAAAAATATGTACAACAAAATAATAATAATCGAATAACGTTTATAATAGTTTATACTAATACTAAGTTCTAATAGTATTACAAATAATAATCAGTACAAATATAAAATAAATATACAACAATAATAACTAAATGGTGCATCGACTTCAACTACTTGGATATTCGGCCGCAACCAAATTTAATTAAGGTCTTATTTACATTTTTATAATTAGAATTAAGCGTAAATATTTTTCATTTTATAATAGTCCGGTGGAGGGTTTTAGTTAAGTTAGAATTTACTTGAGTTTTTTTTTTCAATTGCCAAGTTACAGTTTATACTGGACGTCCTTAGTAAATAGTATATTAAAATTTAACGGATAGAATAATTGTATAACGTTAAGTTTTTGATTTATTTTCGATTTTTCAATCATATGTTCATGGATTTATTTTCTTTTTACGATCTTATTTCAATAAAACCATTAAATAATTAAATTAATTTCGAAATTCAATTTTTCATTTATTTTTTTTTTGGGTGTTCTGGTGTAATGATTTACTTTTCGGTTGAATAATTTTCGCTTTGCAAGTGTTCATGATGAGAAACTAAAAATTTTAATGTAGAGGTTGAGGGTAAGTGTGATTATGACAGGTTAGGTAAGCTGGTCCGAGTCCTGTTATCCTTTTTCATCCTGCAAATTTTAAATTCCTGTGGTCTAGCACGCATCTTGTGATCCTCGGTAAAACCCACCCCATACCCTGAGCATAGCCGGCAGAACATGACCACGCCGGGGTTCTCACAAGATGGAATAATTAATTCGGTGACAGGTGGCATTCAATTTTTAGGAAACGAGAATTTTCCCGCGACCAACTCATGCCAGGTATACCCGTTACAATTTATTACCGAGTTCGTATTGTTTCTCGGCTGGAAGTTGTTAAATTTATTTGGTTGCATATTGTTATTATTTTGAATAAAAGTTTGAACCGGTTTTTTGTTACTGTTCGAAATTAACTCGTTCGTTGTAAATTTACATAGGAAGGCGTAAGCCTCCTCTATATTTTTGGGTTTTGCCGCTTGGGCGTACCCGAAGTAAGGTTTTTTCAACCCCGAAATGAATGCTGCTAAAGCATCCTCTTCGATAAATGTGTTTATAGCAAGCCAGGCATGACTGTAGACAGCGTTCTGTCTTGCTAGAGTTTTTATATTTTGTACATTCTCTTTAATTTTGTTAAAATATGAATGCACCGTCATGCTCTCGGTTTGCTTAGTCGCCCAGAGCTGCGACTTGTAAAACGACAGTTCCTGCTTGTCGCCAAGTGTTTCTAGGAGAATAGCTTTTATTTCCGGAAAACTTTGTGGGTTTCCAGCCAGACATAAAGCGTCTTTAGCTCTACCCTTGATTTTGTTGCTCACAGCTTGTGAATACAACCTTAATTGTGCTTCCGAGACGAGGGGTAGAAATACCATAAGTGCATCTTCCGCTGTCTGAAGCCATGCGTTTAATTGTTTTCGATTACCGTCGTATTCCGGTATCGATTTTATTGGATCAGGGATCCTGAACGCATCGAACGTCATTTGCTGTGCTTCTGCACCTTTTTCTGCAAAATTGTCCGCTGGTTTTTGTTGCAAAAAGGCCAGAGTTCGGTCTTGTTCTTCCGATCTGACTGCCATTTTTTGCACCTGTTCAATTACAGCTTTTATTTGCTCCGTGAGCTCGTTTATCGCTGTCATTGTTTCAGGATTCATTCTGTGAAGTGAGTTGTCTTCGAAATTACGATTTTCGTCAAATCTTCGTTCTGACTTTTTTCCCATTCACCAGAATTAATTTTATTTTATTTATTAAATTTTGTACTGTACCTATCTCGTAGTACACAATTTAGCCAATGGTGGTAGCACAATTATTATATAAAAAAATTTAAAAAAAAATATATAATAATAATAAAAAATTGTTACCTTATGTAGTCGTGTGTCCTATAGGTTCTAGCGATGTGCACCACACTAGTGCGGGCGGCGGAACCTCAACTCCTCTGGGCGGTTTACACCTTTAGCCTGAGATGCACTGTTTATAATTTTTTCACTTATAAAACTCGCGGATTCACTTTTTAAATTAGTGTTAATGTCTAATTTATTTGCACTGTTTTACACTTACACTATCACAACACTAACCGGACGGCTGCGCCAGTTATATTTCTCACAAATAAAACGTCGAAAAAAATTTATTTTCACAATTTATTTCACAATTTTTATTTTACTTGTTACAACTTTGAGTTAGATCTTAAAACTAAACTTAACATAAAATTTACTTTAACGTTCTAAAATAAAAAATGCTAACTAAGGATAATTATAATTATGTTGTTTCTAACTTATAAAAGTGCTTATCAAGAAATAAGACAATGCTTGTGCATTTCCCTTGTAAATATGATCGGGCTCCGGTTGCAATGATGAGGGCAATGTTCGACACATCGTGAGAACATTGTAGCCTTGAGTTATTTATTTGATGTAGTAATTTATGTAATTATAACTATATACATCCAGCATCATTTCCATGATTTTCAGCAGAAAAGATGACAAAGATATAGGTCTAAGGTCTTTAGGGTTGCTGTGCGAGCTTCTTCCCGCCTTCGGGATGAAGATCACCCTAGCCTCCCTCCATTTCTTGGGAGTGTACCCCAGCTTCAGACACCCTTTGAAGATAACTTCCAGCCAGGGAAGCAAGATCTCCGAGTTCTTCTGAATTTCTGCTGGTACAATCCCATCCGGACCAGCTGACTTAAACGGCTTGAACCCATTAATGGCCCATTTTAGCTTTCGCGTGTTCAGAATAGCCTCTGTACACACCGGTTGGACCCCGCCGTGATCCCCTGACCCACGGTCATCCAGAGGATTCGCAGACGTCACGTCCTCACTTCCCGGGAAGTGTGTTTCCATCAAGAGATCAAGTGTCTCTTCACTAGAAACCGTCCATTCGCCATCCGTTTTTAACAGATAGCCTGGAACAGTTGGATTGGTAGACAGAATTTTTCTTAAGCGCGAAGTTTCCGAGACCCCTTCCATTCTCTCACAGAAGCGCCTCCACGAATTTCTTTGCGCCTTCCTTATTTCCCTTTTGTACACTCTGAGGCTTTCCTTATAGAAGTCCCAGTCTTGACTGTCTCTAGATCTTTTTGCTCTATTAAAGGCAGACCCACAGACCTTCCGGCACTCCGCAAGTGCCGGGTTCCACCAAACAGGTTTTCGCTTCCCCCTAAGCTTTGTTAAAGGGCAGGCTACCCTCATAGAGGTATTGCAAGCCCTAGTTAGAGTGTCCACCATTGAATCCAGTTCACTTCCCGTGTCGGGAAGTCCTGGAACTCTCTCTATATCCATGCCATACTGTCCTCCGGGGGTTTCTGAACACGTATTGGTTTGTAATGTTGAGATTAAGTTTAAACGTTAAGTATCTGTTGTCGGAGAAGGAATGCTCCTTCGCCACCCTCCATTCTCTGATCATCGGTGAAATAAATTCGGAGACCAGAGTAATATCCAGAACCTCCTGTCTATTACTAATAATAAAGGTGGGTTCGTGGCCTATATTGCTAATAGTGAGGTTAGTTCTTAAGAGAAAATCAAAAAGTAACTCACCCCTGTCATTTATATTCGAGCTACCCCAGATGGTATGGTGTGCGTTGGCGTCGCACCCCAGGATAACCCTCACCTTCCTTCTATGTGCGTCAGCAACCAGTGCCCCCAGTATGTCTGGCGGCACTGGCATCTCCTGGTCCATATACGCGGCTGCAAGCCAGAATCTTCTCCCCTTCGTCTCTATGCAGACCGCAGTAATGTCCCCATTACTAACCGGTGTGAAGTTCTTGGACAAAAGTTGTTGGACAAAAATTTATGCGAGTGTTCTTTGTGAAGTTTTTGGACACAATTTTATTTCTTGGACAAAAATTTATGGAAGTGTATTTATTTTAAATTAAAATAATTCGAAACAATTATTATAATAAATATTCATCAAATAAAAGAAATAGTTTTAAATTAAAAAATGTAATATGTACAATATTATATACTTTAAAGTAAATAAATATATCACATACCATACTGTATAAAATGATAAGGGGATACGAATTTTTAAAGTTTTTCCAATTCAGCGAGTAATGCATATCCACAGATGTGTCCCCTTTTGAACGTATATAGTCACTATGCGAGCCAATCTCTGAGATTTTTGCTATTTGGCTTAGTGCAGTAGAACATCTGTGGATATGCATTACTCGCTGAATTGGAAAAACTTTAAAAATTCGATTCACGAGCCTTGTTCATCATATCGAGATATGGCTTACTAATTTAAATAGCCCAATGTATCCCCTTTCGAACGTATATAGTCACTATGCGAGCCAATCTCTGAGATTTTTGCTATTTGGCTTAGTGCAGTAGAACATCTGTGGATATGCATTACTCGCTGAATTGGAAAAATTTTAAAAATTCCATTCACGAGCCTTGTTCATCATATCGAGATAAGGTTTACTAATTTATATAGCCCAATGTATCCCCTTTCGAACGTATATAGTCACTATGCGAGCCAATCTCTGAGATTTTTGCTATTTGGCTTAGTGCAGTAGAACATCTGTGGATATGCATTACTCGCTGAATTGGAAAAATTTTAAAAATTCCATTCACGAGCCTTGTTCATCATATCGAGATAAGGTTTACTAATTTATATAGCCCAATGTATCCCCTTTCGAACGTATATAGTCACTATGCGAGCCAATCTCTGAGATTTTTGCTATTTGGCTTAGTGCAGTAGAACATCTGTGGATATGCATTACTCGCTGAATTGGAAAAACTTTAAAAATTCGATTCACGAGCCTTGTTCATCATATCGAGATATGGCTTACTAATTTAAATAGCCCAATGTATCCCCTTTCGAACGTATATAGTCACCATGCGAGCTAATCTCTGAGATTTTTGCTATTTGGCTTAGTGCAGTAGAACATCTGTGGATATGCATTACTCGCTGAATTGGAAAAATTTTAAAAATTCCATTCACGAGCCTTGTTCATCATATCGAGATAAGGTTTACTAATTTAAATAGCCCAATGTATCCCCTTTCGAACGTATATAGTCACTATGCGAGCCAATCTCTGAGATTTTTGCTATTTGGCTTAGTGCAGTAGAACATCTGTGGATATGCATTACTCGCTGAATTGGAAAAATTTTAAAAATTCCATTCACGAGCCTTGTTCATCATATCGAGATAAGGTTTACTAATTTATATAGCCCAATGTATCCCCTTTCGAACGTATATAGTCACTATGCGAGCCAATCTCTGAGATTTTTGCTATTTGGCTTAGTGCAGTAGAACATCTGTGGATATGCATTACTCGCTGAATTGGAAAAACTTTAAAAATTCGATTCACGAGCCTTGTTCATCATATCGAGATATGGCTTACTAATTTAAATAGCCCAATGTATCCCCTTTCGAACGTATATAGTCACCATGCGAGCTAATCTCTGAGATTTTTGCTATTTGGCTTAGTGCAGTAGAACATCTGTGGATATGCATTACTCGCTGAATTGGAAAAATTTTAAAAATTCCATTCACGAGCCTTGTTCATCATATCGAGATAAGGTTTACTAATTTAAATAGCCCAATGTATCCCCTTTCGAACGTATATAGTCACTATGCGAGCCAATCTCTGAGATTTTTGCTATTTGGCTTAGTGCAGTAGAACATCTGTGGATATGCATTACTCGCTGAATTGGAAAAACTTTAACAATTCGATTCACGAGCCTTGTTCATCATATCGAGATATGGCTTACTAATTTAAATAGCCCAATGTATCCCCTTTCGAACGTATATAGTCACTATGCGAGCCAATCTCTGAGATTTTTGCTATTTGGCTTAGTGCAGTAGAACATCTGTGGATATGCATTACTCGCTGAATTGGAAAAACTTTAAAAATTCGATTCACGAGCCTTGTTCATCATATCGAGATATGGCTTACTAATTTAAATAGCCCAATGTATCCCCTTTCGAACGTATATAGTCACTATGCGAGCCAATCTCTGAGATTTTTGCTATTTGGCTTAGTGCAGTAGAACATCTGTGGATATGCATTACTCGCTGAATTGGAAAAATTTTAAAAATTCCATTCACGAGCCTTGTTCATCATATCGAGATAAGGTTTACTAATTTAAATAGCCCAATGTATCCCCTTTCGAACGTATATAGTCACTATGCGAGCCAATTTCTGAGATTTTTGCTATTTGGCTTAGTGAAGTAGAACATCTGTGGATATGCATTACTCGCTGAATTGGAAAAACTTTAAAAATTCGATTCACGAGCCTTGTTCATCATATCGAGATATGGCTTACTAATTTAAATAGCCCAATGTATCCCCTTTCGAACGTATATAGTCACTATGCGAGCCAATCTCTGAGATTTTTGCTATTTGGCTTAGTGCAGTAGAACATCTGTGGATATGCATTACTCGCTGAATTGGAAAAACTTTAAAAATTCGATTCACGAGCCTTGTTCATCATATCGAGATATGGCTTACTAATTTAAATAGCCCAATGTATCCCCTTTCGAACGTATATAGTCACTATGCGAGCCAATCTCTGAGATTTTTGCTATTTGGCTTAGTGCAGTAGAACATCTGTGGATATGCATTACTCGCTGAATTGGAAAAATTTTAAAAATTCCATTCACGAGCCTTGTTCATCATATCGAGATAAGGTTTACTAATTTAAATAGCCCAATGTATCCCCTTTCGAACGTATATAGTCACTATGCGAGCCAATCTCTGAGATTTTTGCTATTTGGCTTAGTGAAGTAGAACATCTGTGGATATGCATTACTCGCTGAATTGGAAAACTTTTAAAAATTCCATTCACGAGCCTTGTTCATCATATCGAGATAAGGTTTACTAATTTAAATAGCCCAATGTATCCCCTTTCGAACGTATATAGTCACTATGCGAGCCAATTTCTGAGATTTTTGCTATTTGGCTTAGTGAAGTAGAACATCTGTGGATATGCATTACTCGCTGAATTGGAAAAACTTTAAAAATTCGATTCACGAGCCTTGTTCATCATATCGAGATATGGCTTACTAATTTAAATAGCCCAATGTATCCCCTTTCGAACGTATATAGTCACTATGCGAGCCAATCTCTGAGATTTTTGCTATTTGGCTTAGTGAAGTAGAACATCTGTGGATATGCATTACTCGCTGAATTGGAAAAACTTTAAAAATTCGATTCACGAGCCTTGTTCATCATATCGAGATATGGCTTACTAATTTAAATAGCCCAATGTATCCCCTTTCGAACGTATATAGTCACTATGCGAGCCCATCTCTGAGATTTTTGCTATTTGGCTTAGTGCAGTAGAACATCTGTGGATATGCATTACTCGCTGAATTGGAAAAATTTTAAAAATTCCATTCACGAGCCTTGTTCATCATATCGAGATAAGATTTACTAATTTAAATAGCCCAATGTACCCCCTTTCGAACGTATATAGTCACTATGCGAGCCAATCTCTGAGATTTTTGCTATTTGGCTTAGTGAAGTAGAACATCTGTGGATATGCATTACTCGCTGAATTGGAAAAATTTTAAAAATTCGATTCACGAGCCTTGTTCATCATATCGAGATATGGCTTACTAATTTAAATAGCCCAATGTATCTCCTTTCGAACTTATATAGTCACTATGCGAGCCAATCTCTGAGATTTTTGCTATTTGGCTTAGTGCAGTAGAACATCTGTGGATATGCATTACTCGCTGAATTGGAAAAATTTTAAAAATTCCATTCACGAGCCTTGTTCATCATATCGAGATATGGCTTACTAATTTAAATAGCCCAATGTATCCCCTTTCGAACGTATATAGTCACTATGCGAGCCAATCTCTGAGAATTTTGCTATTTGGCTTAGTGCAGTAGAACATCTGTGGATATGCATTACTCGCTGAATTGGAAAAATTTTAAAAATTCCATTCACGAGCCTTGTTCATCATATCGAGATAAGGTTTACTAATTTAAATAGCCCAATGTATCCCCTTTCGAACGTATATAGTCACTATGCGAGCCAATCTCTGAGATTTTTGCTATTTGGCTTAGTGAAGTAGAACATCTGTGGATATGCATTACTCGCTGAATTGGAAAAACTTTAAAAATTCGATTCACGAGCCTTGTTCATCATATCGAGATATGGCTTACTAATTTAAATAGCCCAATGTATCCCCTATCGAACGTATATAGTCACTATGCGAGCCAATCTCTGAGAATTTTGCTATTTGGCTTAGTGCAGTAGAACATCTGTGGATATGCATTACTCGCTGAATTGGAAAAACTTTAAAAATTCGATTCACGAGCCTTGTTCATCATATCGAGATAAGGCTTACTAATTTAAATAGCCCAATGTATCCCCTTTCGAACGTATATAGTCACGACTGTATCATTTTATACAGTATGGTATGTGATATATTTATTTACTTTAAAATATATAATTTTGTGCATATTACATTTTTTAATTTAAAACAATTTCTTTTATTTGTTGAATATTTATTATAATAATTTTTTCGAATTATTTTAATTTAAAATAAATACGCTTTTAAAATTGTTAAAATAAATACACTTCCATAAATTTTTGTCCCGAAATAAAATTGTGTCCAAAAACTTCACAACGAACACTCGCATAAATTTTTGTCCAAAAACTTTTGTCCAAGAACTTCACACCGGTCCATTACTATACTGTGGAAGTAGAAAAACATTTATGTTATTTCCCACTAATATACATGATCTGCTCTTTTCAGCCCCACAAGCATAAAGAAGGGTGTAGCCCTTCGCTCGCAGACCGCAGATCTTATTATTCTTGATCCAAGGTTCTTGGATCAGCACTATCTCCTCGCCCGACTTAGCAAGTCTGAGAAGTAGCGCCGCCGAAGCCGCCTTAGTGTGATGTAAGTTTATCTGCATAAACCTAATCATTGATAACAGTATTTATTTACCTTAATTGCGACAGCAGTGCTGCGTCGGTTATGCGGACCCGACGGAGTCGACGGTATCCTCCGTCTCACTCCCTCCGCAGTCCCTAAAACTAAGGAGATCCACATCTCCCTCCTCGGAATCCGATGCATCCCTCATCCCCTTGCCAAGGGATAGTCGGTCCCTTAGTTCGCTAGTCAGCCCCTCACTCGGGTTCGCCACTAGCGGCAGTGTCTCTCCTGAAGAACTCCTCTGAACACCTTAAGTGTCACAGAGCCGAAGCCGAAGTTTATAACCCCTTTAGTTTTTGACAGGGGAGCCAGGGATTCCATATTTATCACCATAATTGATGATCTGAAATTGCCCTTAGGCTCCTCCTGCTTCACAATCTTCCAATTTCCTGTCGGAAGATCCGGATTGCAAACCTGGATAATCCTCAGGGATTCATCCAGGCTTGCCGGTTCCGTGGGTAGCCAGACTATTGCTCTTGGTCTGCTCGGTATTTCCTCCTTGGGAATTGCCTTGAGCTTAGCTCCTTGCCATACCTCGTCTACCTCCTCGATCGCCTTCCTATACAAGAAGGCCGACAGTTGACCCGTGCACGCGGTCAGCTTCAGCCGTCGCTGATACCAACCCGCGTCCCTGCAAACTGGCGGTGGTCCTGGATGTTGTCCAAGGACTCGGAGGAAAACGAGGTTCAGTGCATTAAACACCAACCTCCATTTTTCCCCGGTGATGCTCCCATCTTCGTGACTCCCCTCCACGACGGCTAGCACCACCTCCCCCTCCTTCACAACGTCGCTGAAGAGCTTAGGCCCCTTCCTCGACTGTTCCCCCTGGAGTTCCGCTCTTCCTCTCCAGACCTCTGTCTTTTCGACCCAAGATCTTCTTTCTTAGCCCTGCTAACATTGGCGACGCAGCTCTTCGCCCACTCCGCCCTCCGCCTCTGTTCCTCCGTCCACTGCTCCTCCGGGACTGTGGCCAGTCCATCCAAGGTACGGTAGGCCGAACGCCTTGACCGATACCTTCGAACCGAAGGAGCAGTGACTTTCTCCTTCTTGCCGCTACCACTAGTTCCTGGTTTGCAAGCCTCAGAACCAGTTTTAGCCCCACCGACGGCTGGAGTCACAGACCCCCCGCCTCCTCCAGCATTTGAGAAGTGCTGGCCACTTCTTTTTGTTTTTTAATATTTTTATCCATAGTGTGTTCCCACGAGTATCGGAGAAATAGATGGTCCGCCCGTGTAGAGATCCGTATACACGAGTAAGACTAAATACAACTGGAGGTCGCCAGGTATCCAGAGGGCTCCGTTCAAGACTGGGCTTTGTTAAATGGGCCCCCAGCCTAGTCGATCATCAGCACGGGTCGCGTAACACCTTAATCAAGCCCATTGGCTCGCCGAGCGCCTCGCCCCTCCGCGCCCCAGCCCTTCTCCCACATTCACCTACTCATTCCGCCATTCACATGGAATCCCAACCCAATAGGACCCATTTCATACAGGGGATTACCATTTATAGGGTTCCCTACTCACTACTTGAAGGCCCGGGGCGCATTGAGACGTGACGCTCAGTTCACCGTGGTTTGTGGTCGTTGGTTTTATAGCGCCATCAGTTTGCCCTTCCATACTGGGTGTCATAGGCACTCAGGATTTAGTGAACAGAGGTTAACCATGTTGCAGGCTGGCTACTGCCAACCTGCAGATATCACTAAGCACCTGTAGAGGCCTCCACGGTGATTTTTGCTGGCTACGTTCTCAGGGAGAAGTGCTAAGGTCGTGGGGTTTGAGGCATACAGGGCTCCTGGCTTACACCGTGATGTTACAGAAATTTAGGGGAACGCAAATAATAATAAAATGTACCCGGAGTTCCGCCGAAACTCGTCGGCCGGAACCTGAGGAACGAACACAAACCAATTATAAACCGAGAGCGGTGCCTTGGTGCGCGCATCCATCCGATTTCAAACGGGGACAAGCCCTGGTTACGGAATCGGATGCGGGCATCAAGGGACCGCAAACACTACGCCGACACAGAGGGAGTTTCCGCTCCCATCACACCACACCGAAAAAATTTAATAATTCATTTTATTTTCATGAAAGGAAAAAAAAACACAAGAAAGGGAGAATGAGAGAGAGAAACGAGAAAGAGAGAGCAACAATGCACATCGAGCGCGCGACCGTTATTCGGTGCTCGATTACAAAAAATGTTTATATAAAAATTTAAAAATTTAGAATAAAAAATTTAAATAAGAAAATACCCAAAATGAAATAACAATAAAAATCAAATAAAAAAATCGTACCTTAATTAATACTAACCAAAAAAAAATGACCGATGCGGGGCCTCTCCCCGATACCAAAATTAAAATAGCCGGTTGGCCACCCGTTGAACTTGTACGGCACCCGTTGAAAATATACGGCACCCGTTGATATTGTACGGCACCCGTTTAAAAATGTGGCACCCGTTGAAATATGCGGCACCCGTTGAAAATATGCGGTACCCGTTGAAAATGTACGGCACCCGTTGAAAATATGTGGTACCCGTGGAAATATGCGGCATCCGTTGAAAATATGCGGTACCCGTTGAAAAAATGGAATGTTTATGGCATGTTTTGCTTTGCACACATACTCGATGCGCTTTGTTCTCTCTCCCATCATCTTTCTCATCTTCGCGCCATCACCACGACGTGTACAAACATTGAACAACTCCGAAAGCGAGGACACAAACCGAGAGGAATAAAATACAAACAGCGCTTGTTACGATCATGTAATCGTAACAAACGTGGGAACGTCCCACACCCTGAGATGTCTCATAAGCCGGGCCTACAACAAACAATACGAAAATGAAAAACAATTTAATTGAAATGTACACCCATTGTACCGCGACAAACTAATATTGCGATAGAGTGAAGCATGTGTCATGTGCGGATATCTTTTACATGATACGTGCCTAATGATTTGCCATTCAAATCTTCGACCGCGTACGCCACTTGTCCGACTTTGCTGGTAATAATCGCGGGTTTGAATTTACCAGCCAATTTAGCGGACAATTTATTCGGTGCATCGCTCAAAGTAAACGATCGTATAAAAACAGATTGACCGACTCGGAAAGAGCGCTTATTACTACGTAGGTTATAATGTTGAGCCCCCTTTTCGTGTGCTACGCGTAAGTAATGGGTTATACGATCCTTTAGAAGGTTTACTCGATCTGGCTTAGCCCATACCTAGACTTCGCTGGGATCATGTTCATCGAGTAACCGTCGCAATGAGTGATCCGAACCATGCATCGACATATGTTGACCGAACACGACATAATGAGGGGAGTAATGTATCGAATCGTGTATGGCATTACGTAAAGCAGCCGCAATTTCTTGCAAATTTTTGTCCCACAAATTATGGTCGTGATCGCTCAAATATGAACGAATGCTGGCAATCAACGTTCTATTAACGTTGCTTTGGGGCGAATACACCGGCGTACGAATATGTGTTACACCGTATTTAGACAACAAATCCTTAAACAAATTCGAGGTAAATTGCTTCCCATTGTCAGAAGTAATGACTTCAGGTACCGAGAACAACAGGAATATTTCGTTTTCCAAAAATCGACACAATAAGGAGGCAGACGCTTCGCGTAAGGGTTTTACAACTACAAATTTGGAATAATGATCCAGAACGATAGCAATGCAAGTATTCCCGAGTTTCGAACGTGGATACGGACCCAAAAAATCACCATACAGTTTTTGAAACGGGCGAGTCGACGTGGCCTGAGCTCCCATGGCTGGTTGTGTAGAGAAATTAACAGCTTTGTTCATTTTACATTTAGCGCAGCCAGCAACGTATTGTTTAACTTGCTTTGCCATCTGAGGCCAGAAAAATTGACGCTGAAGGCGCTCGAGGGTTTTGCTGCCGCCTAAATGTGCTGAAGTGGGAGGTACGTGTGCCTGTTCGATAAGCGATTGAGTTAATGAATTCGGAAAAACAAGTTTCTAATTCGACAAATCGGTATCCATATATTTAAAACCAAACGAAGGGGATATTAACAGTTTATCATCCTGGATTTTATAATTGTGCGAACAATCTTTTAACGTACGAATTTTCGCGATTTGATCGACGTAATCTGGATCTTGGAACGCAACCGAGTTTTGATCAACGTGCAAAATGGGGACGAAAGAAGGTATTAACGCATCCACGGAAGGGTCGATGTTTTTACCCGACAAGGCTGGATCTTCAAATTGGGCACCAGGATCAGGCGTGCTCTTACTTTCAGAATCATCCGCACAAGGAGCGGATTCATCCGGAAAAGCTCGAGACAACGTATCCGGTACAATGTTAACTGAACCTTCTCGGTATCCAATCTGAAAATCCAGCGCTTGGAGTTTAAGACTCCATCTCGCCAAACGTCCGGAGAGGTCTTTTTGACTCATTAGCCAGCGTAAACTGGAATGGTCAGTGTAAATGATGAACGGATAGCCTTCCACGTAGGGCCGGAATTTTCGCACGCTGAGGACGGCAGCGTAACATTCCAGCTCGGTCACCGAGTAGTTTCGCTGCGCCGCATTGAGCTTATGTGAATAAAACTCAATGGGCCGCTCCACCCCCTCGGTGTCCACCTGAAATAAGACACTACCGGCTCCAACGGCACTGGCATCACACTGAATAAAAAAGGGTTTTGTATAATCAGGATGCGTCAAAACTGGGGCAGTTGACAAGGCGCTTTTGAGAGCGTTAAAAGAAGAATCAGCAGCTGCAGACCAACATATTTTAGTGTTTTTACCAGTAAGATCGGTGAGAGAAGAAGCTAAGGAGGCGAAATTTGGAATGAAGCGACGGCACCATCCGCACATTTCCAGAAAACGTCTAATCTGTTTCGTCGTTTTCGGAATAGAGTACTCCAGAATAGCTTTACATTTATCTGGGTTTGTACGGAGGCAACCATCACCCACAATATAACCTAAATAGTCGACTTCTCTCAACACAAACTTACTTTTGGTCAAATTAATTGTTAGACCGGCATCCGTCAGATATCCAGCAACCTGTTGTAGCAACTCGAAGTGTTCGGCCAGAGTGGAGGATGTGACCAGAAGGTCATCGAGGTACACAAAGACCTTATCGTGTAGCTGGTACGGGATCACGCGGTGCATTAAGCGACAAAGCGTCTGTGGTGCGTTGCACAAGCCAAACGGCATCACCTTGAACTGATACAAGGGCTGTCCAGGAACCGTAAACGCTGTTTTATCGCGGGATGCTGGGTCGAGTGGGATCTGCCAAAAGGCATCCTTCAAATCAATCGCCGAAATGAATCGGGTGTGTCCCAAACGACCCAACAATCCGTTGATTATTGGCAGCGGATACGCATCCTTGACGGTGGCCTTGTTCAGTTCTCTAGCATCCAAGCACAAACGAACTTTGCCATTGGCCTTACGCACCAACGTGACCGGTGAACACCAGGAACTTTGTGACTCCTCGATGACCTCCAAAGACAACATCCTATCCAACTCGGCGTACATGAGTTTCTGGATAGCTGGGGATACGGAATAAAAACGTTGTTTGACTGGCTTTGCGGAACCGACATCGATCATATGAGTGATGAGGGATGTGCGGCCCAAACCTAATATATCGCTGCTCGGGAAATATTCGCGGATTAGATCCAATTTACGACGATCATCAGATGTTAAAATATGAAATTTGGGTGTGTTGGTAGTTTCACTTAATTCGTCCGAATTATTTAACGCGGAGATTTTTGGGGAAATTCCAAAACGATTCCAAAAATCGATACCCAAATAAAGCGTTCTAAGGAAGGAACAACATAAAAATTCATGGTTTGAGTAATTCCATTAAACTCGACGTTAGCTCGTATGTAACCAAATACTCGTTGGACTTGACCACTCGCGGTAGTTATCGTGGATGGAAAATTATGAAACTCTACGAATGGATTCGACAAGATTTTCTCCGCTCCATTCCCGAGAACACTGACACTCGCCCCGCTGTCGAGAAGACCCTTAAACGGGATCTTATTGATAAAGACCTGGGCGTAAGGCCGAGTGTCACTACCCTCGGAGAACAAAACGGAGGAAATCACGTCGTTTCTCATTGCAACGCGGTGGTTCCAGTATTTCTTGGAACGTTTTAAACGATCTAACTTGGCTAACGACGGAGAATTATAGAAGAACTTTAGAGCGACAGGAAGGGAAGGGGAATTTGGTAAAGAAGAAGGATCGGGAAGTGAATCATGACTGGCAGACGAGTTTATCTTCTGGACGGGTTCGATTGGGAGCGGAGTTCCGCATCCGTATTGCTCGCTGCGTCCTCCTGGATTGGTTTGAGTGGATTTGTCCGTTGTAACATCAGTCTGGGTTGCGATTGTTGTTGTGGTGATTCTCGTGGCCCAGTCCTCCAAGAACCACTGTTCTGGTTTTCCGACAGTCGTGATTGCGTGTTTCGGTCTTCAGCACAACGTCGACATCGCGCAGAAATCGTACCTCTTAACCCACATCGATAGCAGAACAATCCAGCGGGAGCCAATTGACAATCCATGAACGTGTGACCCATATCCAAACAATTAAAGCAGACGATATTTTTACCATAACTTGAATGCTGCTTGTACACTAATCCTGAACTGTCTGCTGGGACTCGTCCGCCAGAACGTCTCGCCGCTGCCGACGGATACCTGCTCCCTGTTTGAATCGCGGATACTGGGTTATCGGGTAGAACATCAGCTAAGGGATAATTCTCATAAGAGTCATATGCTCCAATATCATCATACGGATCGCCTGATAACTCATTGATCACGCGTCGTGGATGGATTGCAGGATCCGCCGGAGCTTTGAGCCGCCGGAAAGACTCCTCCCAAGCCGAACAGCTTTTGATCAGCTCCTTGATGCTGCTAAATTGACGATCGGTTAAATGGTATTGTAGTGTCGGCTTCATGTTGTTCATGAGAATTTGGATGAGCTCTTCATCAGAGTACGGTGTACGACATTGTAGGGTAAGCGTCCAAACATGATTGTAAAAATCCAGAAAACTTTCGTTCGGTTGTTGTTTACGTGCCTCGACCATTCTGCGGATTTCGTAATTTGTGCGACGATCTTGAAAACGCTCGGTCATACCGCTTCTTAGTTCTGACCAGGTAGCGTGCGGGTTGTGTTTACGAAATGTCCAGTACCATTGTAACGCTATGTCTTTCAAGATGGTGTGTAACTCCAATAGCAAGATCTGGTCGGATAATCCCCGAGACGACGCGATGGTGTCCACTTGAAATAAAAACATGTCTATGTTGATGCCCGAGGGAGATCCGGTGTAACTTAGTCCACTTCCCAACAATAAACGTCGATCGATAAATTTCGATGGGGATGGTGAACTGGTGGAAGCTGAAGGCACGCGTTCTTGAGCGGTCGGAGTCGGCGTAGCTTGGTTTGACTGGTCCTTTCCGTCCAGCTGCGTTTGGAACGCGGTTTGTCGCTGGTTCAAACTCACTAATTGCTGCGATACGGTTTCGAATTTTTGCAGCATGGATTCCAACAGGGCTGTCTGTGCATTTGATTGTGCAGCCGCCAGACTTCTCGCCTGGACCTGATCAAGCAATTCCTCTAACGTGTATCTGCGTTCCGTGTGGTATGGGTTTTCCGATTCGTCTGCTTCATCACCAAGGTTTTGCACTTGAATCCCATCACTTCCACTGCCCTGGGTATTATCTGAACGGAGCATATCCATTTCAAGGTGAATGCCCTTAGCGCTTTCGATGGACTCATTCAGCTTGTCGTGATTTTGTAGATAGATTTGCAGACTCGTCTGTAGATCCTCACATGCTTTAAGAACCTGCCGTGCGAAATCCTGGTATTTTGGGGAGGTTAGGGCTCGACTTAATCGACCGGACAAATGCAGCAAACGAGAGTGGTATCGCCGCGCCGTTTCAACTGGATCCTCGGTTTGTTTGTCCAATTGCGTGATTGATTCCTTTAAAATTTTCAGTTTGCGTTGACACGCATTAATTTCAATATCTGGCCTCTTTGCCGCACTCGTATGCATTCTGGATGGTATTGGCTTTGCCTCGGCCTGCTCACTTCGGATCGCTTCCTCGAGTTGATGCTGGGCATCTGGCGTGTCGAAACGAATATCACGAAGGAGACACTCCACCTCCAACTCCTCTGGTTCTAAAAGGGTGACGTCCATATTGATTTAAGTAGGGAAAAGGGAATAAGCTCGTTCGGTTTAACTCAGCAAAAAAAAGGATGAACGTAGTTTTTATTAATTTATTAAGAATACAAAAATATTTTATTTCAAAATGACTTTACTCGAAACTGAAGGTTTCAGAATAAAGTGAACTTATAATTATTTCCACACCCCCTATAACTACATAAAACGTAAAAAAAAATGATAATAAAAGGAATGGTTACCTTGTAGTAGTTTGTGGGGCCCGTACTCCCACGATTGTTTAACCACGGATTGGACGAGATACCCCCCAAACTGGCGCTTTTCAATGAGAACCTAATTTGGAGGGGCTCGTTGAAATTTGAAACGATACGAAGACCAAGAAAAAAAATATAAGAGTAAAAAGATCCAAGACTACCAACACACCCAAAGGCATGCAGGCAGAATAAAATAAATTCAAAAAGAAAAACGATACAAAAAGCAAAAATGAAGTACTAATTAAACCGTGGGTTAAAATACGACCCACTGATTAACAAAATCAAAATCAAAATACCGAAATATCAAAATCAAATCAAATGAAATCAAAAATATCCAAATATCAAAAAAAATCAAATAAACATATCAAATATGAATTTAAATCAAAAATACGAAACGGATGGTATGATGAGAGTGGAAATCCCACTCCGTGTCGGCTAAATAATAAAAAAAATAGAAAAATAATAATAATATAATAATAAAGTGTTCCGTTCCTCAAATTTCGGTCGAGAAATTTCGGGGAAAAGAAAAATGAAGCTAAGACAACTAAACCCCGGACAAATGACATCCGAGCTCCACCACAATCGAACACAACACAGTGGAAATGGGAAGGAGCTCGGAAGTCGGATGTACGGAGAATAGGGGTATGACACCCCATCTACGTGCAATCAAACAGCCCGTGCTGGTTGCGATCGCAGATGGGGAATGCCAACCGGGAGACTGGCTTTGGTGTGCGTGTCCATGCGAATTCAAACAGTGCGAAGCACTGGTTTCGATACTGGACGCGCACGCCAAAGGGAGTAAAGCTACAAATCATAAAAAAATCAAAAATTTAAAAATTTGCACATCGACTGGCTTTGATGTGCGTGTCCATGCGAATTCAAACAGTGCGAAGCACTGGTTTCGACACTGGACGCGCACGCCAAAGGGAGTGAAGCTACAAATCATAAAAAAAATCAAAAATTTAAAAATACGCGAAATGTTACAGGCTGGCTACTGCCAACCTGCAGATATCACTAAGCACCTGCAGAGGCCTCCACGATGATTTTTGCCGGCTACGTTCTCAGGGAGAAGTGCTAAGGTCGTGGGGTTTGAGGCATACAGGGCTCCTGGCTTACACCGTGATGTTACAGAAATTTAGGGGAACGCAAATAATAATAAAATGTACCCGGAGTTCCGCCGAAACTCGTCGGCCGGCACCTGAGGAACGAACACAAACCAATTATAAACCGAGAGCGGTGCCTTGGTGCGCGCATCCATCCGAATTCAAACGGGGACAAGCCCTGGTTACGGAATCGGATGCGGGCATCAAGGGACCGCAAACACTACGCCGACACAGAGGGAGTTTACGCCCTCACCACAACGAAAAAATTTAATAATTCATTTTATTTTCAGGAAAGGAAAAAAAACACAAGAAAGGGAGAACGAGAGAGAGAAACGAGAAAGAGAGAGAGCAACAATGCACATCGAGCGCGCGACCGTTATTCGGCGCTCGATTACAAAAAATGTTTATATAAAAATTTAAAAATTTAGAATAAAAAATTTAAATAAGAAAATATCCAAAATGAAATAACAATAAAAATCAAATAAAAAAATCGTACCTTAATTAATACTAACCAAAAAAAAATGACCGATGCGGGGCCTCTCCCCGATACCAAAATTAAAATAGCCGGTTGGCCACCCGTTGAACTTGTACGGCACCCGTTGAAAATATACGGCACCCGTTGATATTGTACGGCACCCGTTTAAAAATGTGGCACCCGTTGAAATATGCGGCACCCGTTGAAAATATGCGGTACCCGTTGAAAATGTACGGCACCCGTTGAAAATATGTGGTACCCGTGGAAATATGCGGCACCCGTTGAAAATATGCGGTACCCGTTGAAAATATACGGCACCCGTTTAACAATGTGGCACCCGTTGAAATATGCGGCACCCGTTGAAAATATACGGCACCCGATGAAAATGTGCGGTACCCGTTGAAAATATACGGCACCCGTTGAAAATATGCGGTACCCGTTGAAAATATACGGCACCCGTTTAACAATGTGGCACCCGTTGAAAACTTTATATCCGTTATGTAATGTGCACGTGCCTTGGTCATCCGCCCACACACTCAACAACGCCACAAGGTACAGTTAAAACTTTGATTTAATGTGGTAATGAAAACTTCACCGTTTATTTCACCACAATCCCGAACAACTGTATTTCTAATTTTCACTCGTTTTGTATATAATAATCGAGAACACTCTTCAAAACAAAAAACAATATTACAGCAACATAAACGATTTATTACCCATATATAAGGTATTCTTAACAAAAAATGTCCAATTTATTAAATTATTCCTTCCAAAAAGACTTTCTTTTACTTATCAATCAAAAAAAACTAGACTTTATCAAATCAAACCCAAATTTGATTATCCAAATCAAAAACTCGACTCAAAAATCACAACTCGAATGCCTCAACAGCAAAAAAAATTCTTACGCCGAAATAACGCGCAAAACATTCCAGAAAAATTGTCTTTCTTCTCTGTTTCTCGTTTACATCAATTCGCATTGATGTAAACGAGAGGCATATAAGAAAAACATTCTTATGGAATGTTTTGCTTTACACACACACTCGATGCGCATTGTTCTCTCTCCCATCATCTTTCTCACCCTCGCGCCATCACCACGACGTGTACAAACATTAAACAACTCCGAAAGCGAGGACACAAACCGAGAGGAATAAAATACAAACAGCGCTTGTTACGATCATGTAATCGTAACAACCACTCCCCAGTTCCCTGAGACTCTCCTCCCAGCAGAGCTGCGGTTGGGGGCGGCTTATTTGATTCACCGCTAACCTACTTATCGATAGGCCGTCCACTATCCACCACCTGTGACCCCCCCGGTAGCTGCAGCCCGCCCAGAGTCCAGTGATACTATATCGCAAATGAAAAAAGATAGAGCATATCATTCGAATATAAAACGTTGCGAGCCCAATAGATAAAGAATCATTGATGAGTGAGGCAACGTAAAAATAAATTTTATAACAGAGACATAAGTTTCGATTCGATTCGAAGAAAGTGAAGTTACAACATCTCGCCCCAGAATTAAAAATTAGTTTATATTTGGTCTTTTTCTTCTTATTTATCTTCGTACTCGAATTTTTTAAATCGCAGTCTGTCTTGGCGGGCTACAACAGTTTACAAAATATTGTTTCCACCGAAAAGAGAACTATTTGCAGGTTTTATGATAAAGCTTTTTCAGTGCTACCGGTTCGTCACGGGGAAAAATATACTTCATTGAAACATGTGTACAAATTAGATGGCAATACAAGTGACACCTAATCTTAATTTTAGAGAGTATCTCACAAATTAGTATTGATAATAATATCGGCAGATTATTTATAATATAAATTTGTTTCGTTCATTGTATTGTAATCATTACGTTGAGTGCCTCTATGCCATGTGCTTTTTATTTATATAGTCGTTTCGAAATACATAATCAAAATCTGTTTGGGCAACAGAAATGGTTAAATTCAATCATTAAGGAAACGTACAAAATGGTAATTTAATAGATGACAATCTGGTAACAAGAAAACAAATTGCTATACATACACTGAATACTAAATGTTGTGTACCATTTAGGAGAAATATAATAATATTTTGTTGTATATCCACATCCAGGTTCACTTGCTACCATTCAATGCTGTCATGCATATTATAAGTGTAAGTAATATTTTTAAAGACTGTTTAACAAGCAGCATAATAAATTATTCAAAGTAGGAGCTATAAAGTATTTTTTATTATATTTTTATTTAATTTCTTATACTTTTCGTTTCAATATTCTTCTTCGTATTTTGTATTATATTTATATAAATCGATTTCCTAAAGAAAGCAACAAAAAATTAAGATAATGCTGCCAGAGTAATGATATCGAAAGATGATGATCATCAGAATTTTGTTTTCCTTTTATTTTTTCGTTTTTGTATTATACATTTTAATGACGATGATTAGGTATTAAAGAATTTCAGTAGTCGCACAGTGTAAATATTAAACGTTTCTTCTTCTCGTCGTTGCCTCATTTTCTTTTCAACTTTATGATATTTCTTATTTAGAGCTTATTTCTTCTTTCTCTCGAGATAAATAGTCTCTACAAGTATATAATGTAATATTTTACGACTAAAGATTTTACTGAGGGGTAATATCTGTATCACATAAAGACGAGGCAAACGTATCATTTTGCGTTAGATAAAGAGAAATGCTTTGAAATTGTTGCTAGAAATAATGGAGTGAAGGAAATATTGTAAAAACAGCGAATGTGAACAATATACACGAATGAAGTAAATTGATTTTTAGGTTTGTGTGTTGATTTTATTATTATACAGATTAGTATTTTGTGGACAGGTGGCGGAATGGGTTAAAACGTTTTTGGGATATATCTCTATACAGTAAAGAAGAAATATAGTTATATCGTTAAAAAAAGGAAATATTATTAGTTTAGTATTTAATAGTTTTATGAACAGGAATTACTTTTGTCAGTGATGTAACGTTATGATTAAATGTGATTATTCCTAAAAAATAATTCTAACAGACTTTTTTTTATTTCTCTATTTGCTTTGGTCCGATATTGCATTCACAAGACCTAATAGCATTCATTACATTTTCAGATGTCAAAAATTTAAAGAGTTATATAATTTGAAAGCGTTAAAACTTAAAGCGTTTTCACTTGAATTAGTGTTATATGTAATATAGTAGTTTCATATTGCCTATACCAATTTCATAAAACCTATTTCTTCATAGTTCATATTCAATTTTCTTCAGGTAGTTACATAATAGGTTGTAGTTTCCTGTGTTCTCCGTTTTTAGTATGTTTATTAATTTGTTGTTTTTTATTAATGGATATTTATCTCTAATGCTATTATATTTTATACAATTTTTTAGATTATCATATTTTAATCTAATCATTATTTTGAATTTTTCATTTTTAGCTTGATCTGTTCTTATTCGGTTTATTTGTCTAATGTTGTATGAGCTTAATTTACTTCTGTAAAACCATGGTTTTCTTGGTGGAGTGTTATTAATTTGTTTGTTATATTTTCCAATTATTATCGTCTGTTAGGATATTGTTCCCATTCATTTCTTATTATTTCATTTATTAGTTGATGAGCATCTTCTATTGTAATTTGGTTGTCAATTATTTTATCAAATTCATCAATTGCTGCTTTGGCTAATTTATCTGCTGTTTTATTTCTTATTATACTGATGTGTGCTGGTATCCACTTTATTATTATTTTGTGTTTTCATTATTTATTGCTAGATCTATTATTTCTTTTTCATGTGCTTTGTAATTTTTGTTCTTGATAACTTTTTTATTGATAAACAGCTGCGTTTTGAATCTGTTAGTATTAAAATGTTTGTCATACCAGCTTCTTTAATTCCAGTTTGGACAGTCCATCATTAAGTTTTCCTAAACTGATGTTTGCCCTGACTTTTGTTTCTTCTTCATTTTTATCTTTAATGAGTAATACTATATCATCAGCAAATTTATATACTGATACTTCTCTTTGTTTTAGCTTATGTATTTCATATGTATATATGTTGAAGAAACAAGGGCTAAGGTCCTGTGGAATTCCTTTATTTGTCACTTGTTTCATTGTATTAGTTCCTTTGTTATAGATTATTTTCCTGTTTGTGAGAAATTGATATATCCAATTGATTATTTGTTTAGGCGTGCCAATTTTATTAAGTGTATCTATTAATATTTTTTTATTTACATTATCAAAAGTCTTTGACATGTACGTTGATATTAGCATTATACTTTTTTTCTTTTTCTTCTTGAATTTCTCCAAATAGGTTCACAAAGTAATCCATATTGGAGAATCCTTTTCTAAATCCGTATGTATTGTCTGTTAATATTTTTTATTATTTATATGTTGATTTAAATCTTCTATTATTTTGTTATATTTTTTTGAAAACGAGTTAAGTAATGATAACTGTCTGAAGCTTTTCGTGTCATATTCATCTTTATTGGGTTTTTTATTGCTATATTTTTTGTGATTTTCCAATTATCTGTTTATAGCTTTATATATACATATATTATTTAAGTGATTTGTAATATTATTTATTAGGATTGGTTTTATTTCTAGTATTATTTTCATGATTTTATAAGATAATTTGTTCACTACCTGGTGCTGTGTTCTTTTTTCGATTTATTATATTTGTTATTATTTCGTTATTAAATTTATTATCCGTCGGTGTTTTTATCTTCCATGGGATTTAAATTTTTTCTGTCGAATTTGGGAAATTCTCGTTTATGAATTTCTTTAGGTCGTAATCTTCCAGCAAATTTAAGTCTATTATTTTAATTCCTATACTGTTTTTAATGAAGAACCCTACTCCCCCATGTTCATTATTTCTATTTTTGGTTATTAATTTATATCCTGGTACGTGTGATTCTTTTAATGTATATTGTATTTTTGCATAAAGAGTTGTATAATGTTTGTATTGCTGTTTAAACTTCTAATGTTTATTTGTAACATTTTTATTTTACTTTGCATATGGTATTTTGCTTGATATTTGAGCTAATTCTTTTAACGTTAATAATATAAGATCTGGATAACTGTAGACTTTACTGCTGATTTGAATGAAATCGCTAATTACCTGTTGTAATTCCTCAATCTTTGTTTTTTACTCTTTAACAATTGCTTCATGCCTATTTGCTTGCGCTATCCATGCGTTAGGTGTTGTATTTCCATTTTGAGAAAGGCTTGTGAAATTATTAGTTTCTAGTTCTTTGTTTATTGTTCTTTTGTTTGGGTATAACGTCGTTATTGCTTCTTTAAATGTGATTTTATATTCGATTGAGTGTATAAAGCTTTTCTTCGCGTTGACATCTTCATCTGCGACAGTATTCAGTGCGGACTGTTTGATTACGCGCAGATATGGGTATCATACTCCTACTCACAGGACAATTGTAAAGGGATGGGGTGTATATTATCACTTCTTTATTTTTAATTATTATTTATTATTATATTATATATATTATACATTATATTTATTTATTATTAACATAGTTGCTTCTTCCTCGAGCAACCAAATCTATATCTTTTTATATTAACTTAATATTAATTATTACAATATTTTGTAATGCCTAATAAACATATTTTATCGTTATTGAATTATCGTAAAAGAAATAAATTTCGAAATATAAAATGTGTTTATTTTACAAAATACAATTTCATGGAATTTCTTCGCATCATTAAATATTTTCGCGCGTGCAATGTTTCGAAATGTTAAGTATATTGTACCGCGTATGATGTCGAAATTTCCATGACAAGTGTGTGGCATTACACAATGAATGATAGAATTCCCACACTTCCAATAGTTTGTGTCTGATTGTGCGGGAATTCTGCTATTCTCTGTTCTGTGTTTAGTTTTCCTTCATTTTTTTCTCGATCTGTTTGCTCTCCCCTAATTTCTCGAGCGAAATTTGATGAACCCTTTATTATTATTGCCCCCCGAGCCCGACCCAGGTATATGCGCCTCGTAGTTGTGGTAGCCGGGGGATCCTTACCATTATACAGCCTTATTATTATCTTGTTTACCAGGCACAGAGTGGAAGTCCTACTCCCAGCATACCATCCGTTTCGTTGTTTGATTTAAATTCTACTTTAAATTTTACGGGTGTGAAGTATGTCCTAACTTGGTCCTAACCTTAAGAAATGTGTATGTATGGGTTAAACTCTCGTTCTAACGAATTTTAAAATTTAAAATTATTTTTTATGTAAATTGGGTAGAAACGAATAGTTGTAAAATCTTATATTACCTAATTAACTACCGAGAAATATTTAATGCACCAAGGGATGATAATGTACGTAAAATTAAAATAGAATACAAATAAATTTCTCATTTTTAGTAATACCTTCCATGCGATTTACGAGTATAGATTGAACGGCTTGTACTTGGTGCTAATATTAATGTTAAAAGCGATTAATGGTACCGTGACGTATATCGTTAGATTCGTTGGAGTGTCTTCTATCACCCGACCAACATACAGAAAAATCCTATGACCTTTTACGGAAATATCTCATTTTCAATATTACCTTCCATGCGATTTACGAGTATAGATTGAACGGCTTGCACTTGGTGCTGATATTAATGTTAAAAGCGATTAATGGTACCGTCACGTATTTTGTTAGATTCGTTGGAGTGTCCTCTAACACCTAACCAACATACAGAAAAATCCTATGACCTTTTACGGAAATATCTCATTTTCCGTATTACCTTCCATGCGATTTACGAGTATAGATTGAACGGCTTGCATTTGGTGCTGATATTAATATTAGAAGCGATTAATGGTACCGTGACGTATAACGTTAGATTCGTTGGAGTGTTTTCGATCACCCGACCAACATACAGAAAAATCCTATGACCTTTTACGGAAATATCTCATTTTCCGTATTACCTTCCATGCGATTTACGAGTATAGATTGAACGGCTTGCATTTGGTGCTGATATTAATATTAGAAGCGATTAATGGTACCGTGACGTATATCGTTAAATTCGTTGGAGTGTTTTCGTTCACCCGACCAACATACAGAAAAATCCTATGACCTTTTACGGAAATATCTCATTTTCCGTATTACCTTCCATGCGATTTACGAGTATAGATTGAACGGCTTGCACTTTGTGCTGATATAAATGTTAAAAGCGATTAATGGTGCCGTGACGTACATCGTTAGATTTGTTGGAGTGTCTTCGATCACCCGACCAACATACAGAAAAATCCTATGACCTTTTACGGAAATATCTCATTTTCCATATTACCTTCCATGCGATTTACGAGTATAGATTGAACGGCTTGCACTTTGTGCTGATATTAATGTTAAAAGCGATTAATGGTACCGTGACGTATATCGTTAGATTCGTTGGAGTGTCTTCGATCACCCGACCAACATACAGAAAAATCCTATGACCTTTTACGGAAATATCTCATTTTCCGTATTAACTTCCATGCGATTTACGAGTATAGATTGAACGGCTTGCACTTTGTGCTGATATAAATGTTAAAAGCGATTAATGGTGCCGTGACGTACATCGTTAGATTTGTTGGAGTGTCTTGGATCACCCGACCAACATACAGAAAAATCCTATGACCATTTACGGAAGTATCTTATTTTCAGTATTACCTTCCATGCGATTTACGAGTATAGATTGAACGGCTTGCACTTTGTGCTGATATTAATGTTAAAAGCGATTAATGGTACCGTGACGTATATCGTTAGATTCGTTGGAGTGTCTTCGATCACCCGACCAACATACAGAAAAATCCTATGACCTTTTACGGAAATATCTCATTTTCCGTATTAACTTCCATGCGATTTACGAGTATAGATTGAACGGCTTGCACTTTGTGCTGATATTAACTTTAAAAGCGATTAATGGTGCCGTGACGTATATCGTTAGATTTGTTGGAGTGTCCTCTATCACCTGACTAACATACAGAAAAATCCTATGACCTTTTACGGAAATATCTCATTTTCCGTATTACCTTCCATGCGATTTACGAGTATAGATTGAACGGCTTGCACTTTGTGCTGATATTAATGTTAAAAGCGATTAATGGTACCGTGACGTATATCGTTAGATTCGTTGGAGTGTCTTCAATCACCCGACCAACATACAGAAAAATCCTATGATATTTTACGGAAATATCTCACTTTCCGCATTACCTTCCATGCGATTTACGAGCATAGATTGAACGGCTTGCACTTTGTGCTGATACTAATGTTAAAAGCCATTAATGGTGCCGTGACGTATATCGTTAGATTTGTTGGAGTGTCTTCTATCACCTGACCAACATACAGAAAAATCCTATGTCCTTTTATGGAAATATCTCATTTTCCGTATTACCTTCCATGCGATTTACGAGTAAAGATTGAACGGCTTGCACTTTGTGCTGATATTAATGTTAAAAGCGATTAATGGTACCGTGTCGTAAATCGATAGATTTGTTGGAGTGTCTTCTATCACTCGACCAACATACAGAAAAATCCTATGACCTTTTACGGAAATATCTCATTTTCCGTATTACCTTCCATGCGATTTACGAGTATAGATTGAACGGCTTGCACTTTGTGCTGATATTAATGTTAAAAGCGATTAATGGTGCCGTGACGTATATCGTTAGATTCGTTGGAGTGTCTTCGATCACTCGACCTACATACAGAAAAATTCTATGACCTTTCACGGAAGTATCTCATTTTCCGTATTACCTTCCATGCGATTTACGAGTACGGAAATATCTCATTTTCCGTATTACCTTCCATGCGATTTACGAGTATAGATTGAACGGCTTGCATTTGCTGCTGATATTAATATTAGAAGCGATTAATGGTACCGTGACGTATAATGTTAGATTTGTTGGAGTGTTTTCGATCACCCGACCAACATACAGAAAAATCCTATGACCTTCTACGGAAATATCTCATTTTCCGTATTACCTTCCATGCGATTTACGAGTATAGATTGAACGGCTTGCATTTGGTGCTGATATTAAAGTTAAAAGCGATTAATGGTACCGTGACGTATATCGTTAGATTCGTTGGAGTGTCTTCTATCACCCGACCAACATACAGAAAAATTCTTTGACCTTTTACGGAAATATCTCATTTTCCGTATTACCTTCCATGCGATTTACGAGTATAGATTGAACGGCTTGCATTTGGTGCTGATATTAAAGTTAAAAGCGATTAATGGTACCGTGACGTATATCGTTAGATTCGTTGGAGTGTCTTCTATCACCCGACCAACATACAGAAAAATTCTTTGACCTTTTACGGAAATATCTCATTTTCCGTATTACCTTCCATGCGATTTACGAGTATAGATTGAACGGCTTGCACTTGGTGCTGATATTAATGTTAAAAGCGATTAATGGTGCCGTGACGTATATCGTTAGATTTGTTGGAGTGTCTTCTATCTCCTGACCAACATACAGAAAAATCCTATGACTTTTTACGGAAATATCTCATTTTCCGTTTTACCTTCCATGCGATTTACGAGTATAGATTCAACGGCTTGTACTTGGTGCTGATATTAATGTTAAAAGCGATTAATGGTGCCGTGACGTATATCGTTAGATTTGTTGGAGTGTCCTCTATCACCTGACTAACATACAGAAAAATCCTATGACCTTTTACGGAAATATCTCATTTTCCGTATTACCTTCCATGCGATTTACGAGTATAGATTGAACGGCTTGCACTTTGTGCTGATATTAATGTTAAAAGCGATTAATGGTACCGTGACGTATATCGTTAGATTCGTTGGAGTGTCTTCAATCACCCGACCAACATACAGAAAAATCCTATGACTTTTTACGGAAATATCTCATTTTCCGTTTTACCTTCCATGCGATTTACGAGTATAGATTCAACGGCTTGCACTTTGTGCTGATATTAACTTTAAAAGCGATTAATGGTGCCGTGACGTATATCGTTAGATTTGTTGGAGTGTCCTCTATCACCTGACTAACATACAGAAAAATCCTATGACCTTTTACGGAAATATCTCATTTTCCGTATTACCTTCCATGCGATTTACGAGTATAGATTGAACGGCTTGCACTTTGTGCTGATATTAATGTTAAAAGCGATTAATGGTGCCGTGACGTATATCGTTAGATTCGTTGGAGTGTCTTCAATCACCCGACCAACATACAGAAAAATCCTATGACCTTTTACGGAAATATCTCATTTTCCGTATTACCTGATATTAATGTTAAAAGCCATTAATGGTGCCGTGACGTATATCGCTAGATTTGTTGGAGTGTCTTCTATCACCTGACCAACATACAGAAAAATCCTATGATCTTTTATGGAAATATCTCATTTTCCGTATTACCTTCCATGCGATTTACGAGTAAAGATTGAACGGCTTGCACTTTGTGCTGATATTAATGTTAAAAGCGATTAATGGTACCGTGTCGTAAATCGATAGATTTGTTGGAGTGTCTTCTATCACTCGACCAACATACAGAAAAATCCTATGACCTTTTACGGAAATATCTCATTTTCCGTATTACCTTCCATGCGATTTACGAGTATAGATTGAACGGCTTGCACTTTGTGCTGATATTAATGTTAAAAGCGATTAATGGTACCGTGACGTATATCGCTAGATTTGTTGGAGTGTCTTCAATCACCCGACCAACATACAGAAAAATCCTATGACTTTTTACGGAAATATCTCATTTTCCGTTTTACCTTCCATGCGATTTACGAGTATAGATTCAACGGCTTGCACTTTGTGCTGATATTAACTTTAAAAGCGATTAATGGTGCCGTGACGTATATCGTTAGATTTGTTGGAGTGTCCTCTATCACCTGACTAACATACAGAAAAATCCTATGACCTTTTACGGAAATATCTCATTTTCCGTATTACCTTCCATGCGATTTACGAGTATAGATTGAACGGCTTGCACTTTGTGCTGATATTAATGTTAAAAGCAATTAATGGTGCCGTGACGTATATCGTTAAATTCGTTGGAGTGTCTTCAATCACCCGACCAACATACAGAAAAATCCTATGACCTTTTACGGAAATATCTCATTTTCCGTATTACCTTCCATGCGATTTACGAGCATAGAATGAGCCGCTTGCACTTTGTGCTGATATTAATGTTAAAAGCCATTAATGGTGCCGTGTCGTAAATCGATAGATTTGTTGGAGTGTCTTCTATCACTCGACCAACATACAGAAAAATCCTATGACCTTTTACGGAAATATCTCATTTTCCGTATTACCTTCCATGCGATTTACGAGTATAGATTGAACGGCTTGCACTTTGTGCTGATATTAATGTTAAAAGCGATTAATGGTGCCGTGACGTATATCGTTAAATTCGTTGGAGTGTCTTCAATCACCCGACCAACATACAGAAAAATCCTATGACCTTTTACGGAAATATCTCATTTTCCGTATTACCTTCCATGCGATTTACGAGCATAGAATGAGCGGCTTGCACTTTGTGCTGATATTAATGTTAAAAGCCATTAATGGTGCCGTGTCGTAAATCGATAGATTTGTTGGAGTGTCTTCTATCACTCGACCAACATACAGAAAAATCCTATGACCTTTTACGGAAATATCTCATTTTCCGTATTACCTTCCATGCGATTTACGAGTATAGATTGAACGGCTTGCACTTTGTGCTGATATTAATGTTAAAAGCGATTAATGGTGCCGTGACGTATATCGTTAGATTCGTTGGAGTGTCTTCGATCACCCGACCTACAAACAGAAAAATTCTGTGACCTTTCACGGAAGTATCTCATTTTCCGTATTACCTTCCATGCGATTTACGAGTACGGAAATATCTCATTTTCTTTATTACCTTCCATGCGATTTACGAGTATAGATTGAACGGCTTGCATTTGGTGCTGATATTAATATTAGAAGCGATTAATGGTACCGCGACGTATAACGTTAGATTCGTTGGAGTGTTTTCGATCACCTGACCAACATACAGAAAAATCCTATGACCTTTTACGGAAATATCTCATTTTCCGTTTTACCTTCCATGCGATTTACGAGTATAGATTCAACGGCTTGCACTTTGTGCTGATATTAACTTTAAAAGCGATTAATGGTGCCGTGACGTATATCGTTAGATTTGTTGGAGTGTCCTCTATCACCTGACTAACATACAGAAAAATCCTATGACCTTTTACGGAAATATCTCATTTTCCGTATTACCTTCCATGCGATTTACGAGTATAGATTGAACGGCTTGCACTTTGTGCTGATATTAATGTTAAAAGCAATTAATGGTGCCGTGACGTATATCGTTAAATTCGTTGGAGTGTCTTCAATCACCCGACCAACATACAGAAAAATCCTATGACCTTTTACGGAAATATCTCATTTTCCGTATTACCTTCCATGCGATTTACGAGCATAGAATGAGCGGCTTGCACTTTGTGCTGATATTAATGTTAAAAGCCATTAATGGTGCCGTGTCGTAAATCGATAGATTTGTTGGAGTGTCTTCTATCACTCGACCAACATACAGAAAAATCCTATGACCTTTTACGGAAATATCTCATTTTCCGTATTACCTTCCATGCGATTTACGAGTATAGATTGAACGGCTTGCACTTTGTGCTGATATTAATGTTAAAAGCGATTAATGGTGCCGTGACGTATATTGTTAGATTCGTTGGAGTGTCTTCGATCAACCGACCAACATAAAGAAAAATCCTATGACCTTTTACGGAAATATCTCATTTTCCGTATTACCTTCCATGCGATTTACGAGTATAGATTGAACGGCTTGCACTTTGTGCTGATATTAATGTTAAAAGCGATTAATGGTGCCGTGACGTATATCGTTAGATTCGTTGGAGTGTCTTCGATCACCCGACCTACAAACAGAAAAATTCTGTGACCTTTCACGGAAGTATCTCATTTTCCGTATTACCTTCCATGCGATTTACGAGTACGGAAATATCTCATTTTCTTTATTACCTTCCATGCGATTTACGAGTATAGATTGAACGGCTTGCATTTGGTGCTGATATTAATATTAGAAGCGATTAATGGTACCGCGACGTATAACGTTAGATTCGTTGGAGTGTTTTCGATCACCTGACCAACATACAGAAAAATCCTATGACCTTTTACGGAAATATCTCATTTTCCGTATTACCTTCCATGCGATTTACGAGTATAGATTGAACGGCTTGCATTTGGTGCTGATATTAAAGTTAAAAGCGATTAATGGTACCGTGACGTATATCGTTAGATTCGTTGGAGTGTCTTCTATCACCCGACCAACATACAGAAAAATTCTATGACCTTTTACGGAAATATCTCATTTTCCGTATTACCTTCCATGCGATTTACGAGTATAGATTGAACGGCTTGCACTTGGTGCTGATATTAATGTTAAAAGCGATTAATGGTGCCGTGACGTATATCGTTATATTTGTTGGAGTGTCTTCGATCACCCGACCAACATACAGAAAAATCCTATGACCTTTTACGGAAATATCTCATTTTCCATATTACCTTCCATGCGATTTACGAGTATAGATTGAACGGCTTGCATTTGGTGCTTATATTAATATTAGAAGCGATTAATGGTACCGTGACGTATATTGTTAGATTCGTTGGAGTATCTTTGATCACCCGATTAACATACAGAAAAATCCTATGACCTTTTATGGAAATATCTCATTTTCCATATTACCTTCCATGCGATTTACGAGTATAGATTGAACGGCTTGCATTTGGTGCTGATATTAATATTAGAAGCGATTAATGGTGCCGTGACGTATGTCGTTAGATTTGTTGGAGTGTCTTCTATCACCCGACCAACATACAGAAAAATTCTATGACCTTTTACGGAAATATCTCATTTTCCGTATTACCTTCCATGCGATTTACGAGTATAGATTGAACGGCTTGCACTTGGTGCTGATATTAATGTTAAAAGCGATTAATGGTGCCGTGACGTATATCGTTAGATTTGTTGGAGTGTCTTCGATCACGCGTCTAACATGCAGAAAAATCCTATGACCTTTTACGGAAATATCTCATTTTCCGTATTACCTTCCATGCGATTTACGAGTATAGATTGAACGGCTTGCACTTTGTGCTGATATTAATGTTAAAAGCGATTAATGGTGCCGTGACGTATATTGTTAGATTCGTTGGAGTGTCTTCGATCAACCGACCAACATAAAGAAAAATTCTATGACCTTTTACGGAAATATATCATTTTCCGTATTACCTTCCATGCGATTTACGAGTATAGATTGAACGGCTTGCACTTGGTGCTGATATTAATGTTAAAAGCGATTAATGGTACCGTGACGTAAATCGTTAGATTCGTTGGAGTGTCTTCGATCACCCGACCAACATACAGAAAAATCCTATGACCTTTTACGGAAATATCTCATTTTCCATATTACCTTCCATGCGATTTACGAGTATAGATTGAACGGCTTGCATTTGGTGCTTATATTAATATTAGAAGCGATTAATGGTACCGTGACGTATATTGTTAGATTCGTTGGAGTATCTTTGATCACCCGATTAACATACAGAAAAATCCTATGACCTTTTATGGAAATATCTCATTTTCCATATTACCTTCCATGCGATTTACGAGTATAGATTGAACGGCTTGCATTTGGTGCTGATATTAATATTAGAAGCGATTAATGGTGCCGTGACGTATGTCGTTAGATTTGTTGGAGTGTCTTCTATCACCCGACCAACATACAGAAAAATTCTATGACCTTTTACGGAAATATCTCATTTTCCGTATTACCTTCCATGCGATTTACGAGTATAGATTGAACGGCTTGCACTTGGTGCTGATATTAATGTTAAAAGCGATTAATGGTGCCGTGACGTATATCGTTAGATTTGTTGGAGTGTCTTCGATCACGCGTCTAACATGCAGAAAAATCCTATGACCTTTTACGGAAATATCTCATTTTCCGTATTACCTTCCATGCGATTTACGAGTATAGATTGAACGGCTTGCACTTTGTGCTGATATTAATGTTAAAAGCGATTAATGGTGCCGTGACGTATATTGTTAGATTCGTTGGAGTGTCTTCGATCAACCGACCAACATAAAGAAAAATTCTATGACCTTTTACGGAAATATATCATTTTCCGTATTACCTTCCATGCGATTTACGAGTATAGATTGAACGGCTTGCACTTGGTGCTGATATTAATGTTAAAAGCGATTAATGGTACCGTGACGTAAATCGTTAGATTCGTTGGAGTGTCTTCGATCACCCGACCAACATACAGAAAAATCCTATGACCTTTTACGGAAATATCTCATTTTCCGTATTAACTTCCATGCGATTTACGAGTATAGATTGAACGACTTGCACTTGGTGCTGATATTAATGTTAAAAGCGATTAATGGTGCCGTTACGTATATCGTTAGATTCGTTGGAGTGTCTTCTATCACCCGACCAACATACAGAAAAATTCTATGACCTTTTACAGAAATATCTCATTTTCCGTATTACCTTCCATGCGATTTACGAGTATAGATTGAACGGCTTGCACTTGGTGCTGATATTAATGTTAAGAGCGATTAATGGTACCGTCACGTACATCGTTAGATTCGTTGGAGTTTCTTCTATCACCCGACCAACATACAGAAAAATCCTATGACCATTTACGGAAGTATCTCATTTTCAGTATTACCTTCCATGCGATTTACGAGTATAGATTAAACGGCTTGCACTTTGTGCTGATATTAATGTTAAAAGCGATTAATGGTACCGTGACGTATATCGTTAAATTTGTTGGAGTGTCTTCGATCACCCGACCAACAAACAGAAAAATTCTATGACCTTTTACGGAAATATCTCATTTTCCGTATTACCTTCCATGCGATTTACGAGTATAGATTGAACGGCTTGCATTTGGTGCTGATATTAATATTAGAAGCGATTAATGGTACCGTGACGTATAACGTTAGATTCGTTGGAGTGTCTTCGATCACCCGACTAACATACAGAAAAATCCTATGACCTTTTACGGAAATATCTCATTTTCCGTATTAACTTCCATGCGATTTACGAGTATAGATTGAACGGCTTGCACTTTGTGCTGATATTAACGTTAAAAGCGATTAATGGTGCCGTGACGTATATCGTTAGATTTGTTGGAGTGTCCTCTATCACCTGACTAACATACAGAAAAATCCTATGACCATTTACGGAAATATCTCATTTTCCATATTACCTTCCATGCGATTTACGAGTATAGATTGAACGGCTTGCATTTGGTGCTGATATTAAAGTTAAAAGCGATTAATGGTACCGTGACGTATATCGTTAGATTCGTTCGAGTGTCTTCTATCACCCGACCAACATACAGAAAAATTCTTTGACCTTTTACGGAAATATCTCATTTTCCGTATTACCTTCCATGCGATTTACGAGTATAGATTGAACGGCTTGCACTTTGTGCTGATATTAATGTTAAAAGCAATTAATGGTACCGTGACGTATATCGTTAGATTCGTTGGAGTGTCTTCAATCACCCGACCAACATACAGAAAAATTCTATGACCTTTTACGGAAATATCTCATTTTCCGTATTACCTTCCATGCGATTTACGAGTATAGATTGAACGGCTTGCATTTGGTGCTGATATTAAAATTAGAAGCGATAAATGGTACCGTGACGTATAACGTTAGATTCGTTGGAGTGTCTTCGATCACCCGACTAACATACAGAAAAATCCTATGACTTTTTACGGAAATATCCCATTTTCCGTATTACCTTCCATGCGATTTACGAGTATAGATTGAACGGCTTGCATTTGGTGCTGATATTAAAGTTAAAAGCGATTAATGGTACCGTGACGTATATTGTTAGATTCGTTGGAGTATTTTTGATCACCCGATTAACATACAGAAAAATCCTATGACCTTTTATGGAAATATCTTATTTTCCATATTACCTTCCATGCGATTTACGAGTATAGATTGAACGGCTTGCATTTGGTGCTGATATTAATATTAGAAGCGATTAATGGTACCGCGACGTATATCGTTAGATTTGTTGGAGTGTCTTCGATCACCCGACCAACATACAGAAAAATTCTATGACCTTTTACGGAAATATCTCATTTTCCGTATTACCTTCCATGCGATTTACGAGTATAGATTGAACGGCTTGCACTTGGTGCTGATATTAATGTTAAAAGCGATTAATGGTGCCGTGACGTATATCGTTAGATTTGTTGGAGTGTCCTCTATCACCCGACCAACATACAAAAAAATCCTATGACCTTTTACGGAAATATCTCATTTTCCGTATTACCTTCCATGCGATTTACGAGTATAGATTGAACGGCTTGCACTTTGTGCTGATATTAATGTTAAAAGCGATTAATGGTGCCGTGACGTATATTGTTAGATTCGTTGGAGTGTCTTCTATCACCCGACCAACATAAAGAGAAATTCTATGACCTTTTACGGAAATATATCATTTTCCGTATTACCTTCCATGCGATTTACGAGTATAGATTGAACGGCTTGCACTTGGTGCTGATATTAATGTTAAAAGCGATTAATGGTACCGTGACGTAAATTGTCGTTAGATTCGTTGGAGTGTCTTTGATCACCCGACCAACATACAGAAAAATCCTATGACCTTTTACGGAAATATCTCATTTTCCGTATTAACTTCCATGCGATTTACGAGTATAGATTGAACGACTTGCACTTTGTGCTGATATTAATGTTAAAAGCGATTAATGGTACCGTGACGTATATCGTTAGATTCGCTGGAGTGTCTTCGATCACCCGACCAACATACAGAAAAATCCTATGACTTTTTATGGAAATATCTCATTTTCCGTATTACCTTCCATGCGATTTACGAGTATAGATTGAACGGCTTGCACTTGGTGCTGATATTAATGTTAAAAGCAATTAATGGTAACGTGACGTATATCGATAGATTCGTTGGAGTGTCTTCTATCACCCGATAAACATACAGAAAAATCCTATGACCTTTTACGGAAATATCTCATCTTCCATATTACCTTCCATGCGATTTACGAGTACCGATTAAACGGCTTGCGCTTGGTGCTGATATTAATGTTAAAAGCGATTAATGGTGCCGTTACGTATATCGTTAGATTCGTTGGAGTGTCTTCGATCACCCGATTAACATACAGAAAAATCCTATGACCTTTTACGGAAATATCTCATTTTCCATATTACCTTCCATGCGATTTACGAGTATAGATTGAACGGCTTGCACTTTGTGCTGATATTAATATTAGAAGCGATTAATGGTACCGTGACGTATATTGTTAGATTCGTTGGAGTATCTTTGATCACCCGACTAACATACAGAAAAATCCTATGACCTTTTACGGAAATATCTCATTTTCCATATTACCTTCCATGCGATTTACGAGTATAGATTGAACGGCTTGCATTTGGTGCTGATAATAATATTAGAAGCAATTAATGGTACCGTGACGTATATCGTTAGATTTGTTGGAGTGTCTTCTATCACCTGACCAACATACAGAAAAATTCTTTGACCTTTTACGGAAATATCTTATTTTCCGTATTACCTTCCATGCGATTTACGAGTATAGATTGAACGGCTTGCACTTGGTGCTGATATTAATGTTAAAAGCGATTAATGGTGCCGTGACGTATATCGTTAGATTTGTTGGAGTGTCTTCGATCACGCGATCAACATACAGAAAAATCCTATGACCTTTTACGGAAATATCTCATTTTCCGTATTACCTTCCATGCGATTTACGAGTATAGATTGAACGGCTTGCACTTTGTGCTGATATTAATGTTAAAAGCGATTAATGGTGCCGTGACGTATATTGTTAGATTCGTTGGAGTGTCTTCTATCACCCGACCAACATAAAGAGAAATTCTATGACCTTTTACGGAAATATATCATTTTCCGTATTACCTTCCATGCGATTTACGAGTATAGATTGAACGGCTTGCACTTGGTGCTGATATTAATGTTAAAAGCGATTAATGGTACCGTGACGTAAATTGTCGTTAGATTCGTTGGAGTGTCTTCGATCACCCGACCAACATACATAAATATCCTATGACCTTTTACGGAAATATCTCATTTTCCGTATTAACTTCCATGCGATTTACGAGTATAGATTGAACGACTTGCACTTTGTGCTGATATTAATGTTAAAAGCGATTAATGGTACCGTGACGTATATCGTTAGATTCGCTGGAGTGTCTTCGATCACCCGACCAACATACAGAAAAATCCTATGACTTTTTATGGAAATATCTCATTTTCCGTATTACCTTCCATGCGATTTACGAGTATAGATTGAACGGCTTGCACTTGGTGCTGATATTAATGTTAAAAACAATTAATGGTAACGTGACGTATATCGATAGATTCGTTGGAGTGTCTTCTATCACCCGATTAACATACAGAAAAATCCTATGACCTTTTACGGAAATATCTCATCTTCCGTATTACCTTCCATGCGATTTACGAGTACCGATTGAACGGCTTGCGCTTGGTGCTGATATTAATGTTAAAAGCGATTAATGGTGCCGTTACGTATATCGTTAGATTCGTTGGAGTGTCTTCTATCACCCGACCAACATACATAAAAATCCTATGACCTTTTACAGAAATATCTCATTTTCCGTATTACCTTCCATGCGATTTACGAGTATAGATTGAAGGGCTTGCACTTGGTGCTGATATTAATGTTAAAAGCGATTAATGGTACCGTCACGTACATCGTTAGATTTGTTGGAGTGTCTTCTATCACCCGACCAACATACAGAAAAATCCTATGACCATTTACGGAAGTATCTCATTTTCAGTGTTACCTTCCATGCGATTTACGAGTATAGATTGAACGGCTTGCACTTTGTGCTGATATTAATGTTAAAAAAGATTAATGGTACCGTGACGTGTATCGTTAAATTCGTCGGAGTGTCTTCGATCACCCGACCAACATACAGAAAAATCCTATGACCTTTTACGGAAATATCTCATTTTCCGTATTAACTTCCATGCGATTTACGAGTATAGATTGAACGGCTTGCACTTTGTGCTGATATTAACGTTAAAAGCGATTAATGGTGCCGTGACGTATATTGTTAGATTTGTTGGAGTGTTCTCTATCACCTGACTAACATACAGAAAAATCCTATGACCTTTTACGGAAATATCTCATTTTCCGTATTACCTTCCATGCGATTTACGAGTATAGATTGAACGGCTTGCACTTGGTGCTGATATTAATGTTAAAAGCGATTAATGGTACCGTGGCGTATATCGTTAGATTCGTTGGAGTGTCTTCGGTCACCCGACCTACATAAAGAAATATCCTATGACCTTTTACGGAAATATCTCATTTTCCGTATTACCTTCCATGCGATTTACGAGTATAGATTGAACGGCTTGCACTTTGTGCTGATATTAACGTTAAAAGCAATTAATGTGTAATGCCACACACTTGTCATGGAAATTTCGTCATCATACGCGGTACAATATACTTAACATTTCGAAACATTGCACGCGCGAAAATATTTAATGATGCGAAGAAATTCCATGAAATTGTATTTTGTAAAATAAACACATTTTATATTTCGAAATTTATTTCTTTTACGATAATTCAATAACGATAAAATATGTTTATTAGGCATTACAAAATATTGTAATAATTAATATTAAGTTAATATAAAAAGATATAGATTTGGTTGCTCGAGGAAGAAGCAACTATGTTAATAATAAATAAATAAAATGTATAATATATATAATATAATAATAAATAATAATTAAATATTAAAAGAAGTGATAATATACACCCCATCCCTTTACATGGCGATCTTGCCAGGAGACGAACCTGGAATCTTCTGAAGATAGTATAATTTTAAATGAAGAAATAAGTAAAGGAGTATTTATTTGCAATGGAATAATTCCTAAGAATGGTATTGCACATATAAGAATAATAAACACTAATGAAGAGGCAGTGCAAATAGATAAATATGAACCAAAATTAAAGAATTTAAGTAATTATCATATAATACGGAACACTAAAGACACTAACATTTCAAATAAAGAACGGTACACGAAAATAATTAAAGAATTGAACATGGAAAATAATAATGATTACGAAAAGGAGGAAATTTTTAAAATTTGTAGGGAATTTACAGATGTTTTCTACGTTTCTGGTGATACATTAACAACTAACAATTTTTACAAGCAAGAAATAATAAAAGAGGATAATACGCCTGTTTATATAAAAAATTATAGGTTGCCAAAAGCTCAATATAATGAAATAGATAAAGAAATCGAAAAACTTTTAAATAATGATATCATAGAACCTTCAATCAGCCCGTATAATTCTCCATTGTTAATTGTCCCAAAAAAATCTTCTGAAGGTGATAGAAAATGGAGATTAGTTGTAGATTATAGGCAATTAAATAAAAAAATTATAGACGATAAATTTCCATTAACTCGTCTAGAGGACATATTAGATAATTTAGGCCGAGCGAAATATTTTTCGACGTTAGACCTAACTAGTTCTTTTCATCAAATAGAACTAGAGAAGGAATCTCGTCCTATGACAGCCTTTTCGACGAATAAAGGACACTTTCAATTTAAAAGGTTACCATTTGGACTCAAAATATCCACGAACAGCTTCCAAAGAATGCTATCAATAGCATTAGCTGGTCTAGAGGAACTTGCGTTTCTATACGTGGATGATATAATTGTTTTTGGTTGTGGAATGAAACACCACAATAATAATTTAATTAAAATATTTAAAAGATTAAGAGCCTATAATTTAAAAATCAATCCATCTAAATGTAATTTCTTGAAAAAGGAAGTCACGTATTTAGGTCACTACATCACAAGTGAAGGGGTTAAGCCTGACCCTGCGAAATATGAAGTGATTAAAAATTATCCTCGCCCAACCGATTCGGATAGCACACGCCGATTCGTTGCATTCTGTAACTATTACAGAAGGTTCATCAATAACTTTGCTTTGATAGCGAAACCTCTCAATAACCTATTAAAAAAGGGAACAGTGTTTGTTTGGTCTGACGATTGTGAAAAAGCATTTAATTTACTTAAAACAAAATTAATTAATCCACCAATCCTACAGTATCCAAATTTTGATAAAGAATTTGTTCTAACAACGGATGCATCAAATTTCACGTTAGGTGCTATCTTATCACAAGGTGAAGTTGGGAAAGATCTACCAATTGCCTTCGCAAGTAGATCTATGGATAAACACGAACTAAATAAACCAGTTATTGAAAAAGAACTATTAGCTATACATTGGGCCATAAATTATTTTAAACCTTACCTTTACGGTAGACAATTTACTGTGGTAACTGACCACAGACCACTGGTAAGTCTATTTACAAATAAGAATCCATCGTCTAAAATGACCAGAATACGATTAGATCTAATTGACTACAATTTCAACATAATTTTTAAACAAGGTAAACTAAATACCAATGCAGATGCTTTATCTAGAATAGTTTGGGACACTGAAGCATTAAAAGCATTAATACCAAAAGAAAAAGTTAATGTAATCACTAGAAGTATGAAAAATAAACTGGATGAAAATTCTAAAGATTTTAGTGTAGATGTACCAAGAAAAGAGCCCGATCAACTCTACGCTTGGGAATGTACATCTATAACTGAAGTACAGAAATTAAGAGAATTAAGGTTTGTGTATGAACAAACAGAAAACTCGCGAGAAACTAAAAACAATAAATTTATAAACGTACCAACAGGTTTGCAGGTTATAAATAAATTCGGCAATGACAACAAATGGTTAAAAACTGTGACTATTTTGATTAGCAATAATCCAATTATGGAAATGAATTCAAAATTGGAGAAGTTAATTAATTGCATGCAAAACCTGAAAATAGATAAACTAGCATTGAAAAGCAACGATTTAATTTTTAGTCACATAGATATTAATGAATTCAAAAATAAATTTAATGTTCTGCAGAACTCAAAAAAAGGTAAAAAAGAAGAAAATAATTTAAAAATAATAATTTATAAACCGCCGAAAAGAATAATAGATACCGAAGAAATGTTAGGAATAATTTTAGAAAATCACACGAATCCAATTGGAGGTCACTCAGGTGTTAAAAGAACAATCTGTAGAATAAAACAGAGATATGTGTGGAAAAATATGAGTAGAATGGTCAAAGATTTTGTAAATAAATGTGAATCTTGCAAAAAGAATAAGATAATCAGGCATACGAAAGAGAAAATGAAAATTACAGAAACACCAGGGAATAGTTTTGAAGTAGTAGCAGTAGATACGGTAGGACCACTGAAGATTTCAAATGGATTTAGATACATATTAACTTTACAATGCGAATTAACCAAATACATAGAAGCAATTCCATTAATAAATAAAGAAGCCATAACCATTGCGAAATCAATAGTAGAAAAGTTTGTGTTAAAATATGGTATTTTCCAGGTTTTAAAAACAGATATGGGAACTGAATTTTTAAATGAATTAATGAAAAACATTTGTAAATTACTAAAAATCAATCAAGTGAACTCTACACCATATCATCATGAAACCTTGGGTTCAATAGAACGAAACCATAGAGTTTTAAATGAATACTTAAATAATTTCACTACCAACGGCAACTGGGATGAATGGTTACCATACTTTGTATTCTCGTATAATACAACTCCACATACCGATACACAATACACTCCATATGAATTAGTGTTTGGAAAGTTAGCTACCATACCATCATTCATAGATACTGAAAAAACGAATCCGATTTATAATTATGATAATTATGCAGAAGAAGTTAGGTTTAGATTACAAGAGGCTCACAAAAAAGCTAATGAATTATTGAAAAGAACCAAAGAAAATAGAAAAAAGGAATTAGATAAAAAAATAAATCCAGGAAATTTCAGCGTAGGTGATCTTGTTTATCTGAAAAGGGGTAACAGAAGAAAGCTTGAAAGTAATTATACTGGACCTTTCGAAATAGTGGAAAGAAATGATGTGAACTCGAAGATTAAAATAGAGAATGAAATTAAAGAAATACACAATAACCGTCTAAAAAAATAAAAACAAGAATGTAATTTTTATAAGCATATAAATTTAAGATGAATTCATTTGAGTAGAATTAAGATTACTTAATTAGAATAACAAGATAATATTTTAGAAGCTAAATAAAAAATATATATATATAAATAAACAAAAATAATAATGATAATAAAAAAATTTACTAATCTTCAATTGGTAAATTTTTCTAAAGGGGAAGGATGTAATGCCACACACTTGTCATGGAAATTTCGACATCATACGCGGTACAATATACTTAACATTTCGAAACATTGCACGCGCGAAAATATTTAATGATGCGAAGAAATTCCATGAAATTGTATTTTGTAAAATAAACACATTTTATATTTCGAAATTTATTTCTTTTACGATAATTCAATAACGATAAAATATGTTTATTAGGCATTACAAAATATTGTAATAATTAATATTAAGTTAATATAAAAAGATATAGATTTGGTTGCTCGAGGAAGAAGCAACTATGTTAATAATAAATAAATAAAATGTATAATATATATAATATAATAATAAATAATAATTAAATATTAAAAGAAGTGATAATATACACCCCATCCCTTTACAAATGGTGCCGTGACGTATATCGTTAGATTCGTTGGAGTGTCTTCGATCACTCGACTAACATACAGAAAAATCCTATGACCTTTTACGGAAATATCTAATTTTCCGTATTACCTTCCATGCGATTTACGAGTATAGATTGAACGGCTTGCATTTGGTGCTGATATTAAAGTTAAAAGCGATTAATGGTACCGTGACGTATATCGTTAGATTCGTTGGAGTGTCTTCTATCACCCGACCAACATACAGAAAAATTCTTTGACCTTTTACGGAAATATCTCATTTTCCGTATTACCTTCCATGCGATTTACGAGTATAGATTGAACGGCTTGCACTTTGTGCTGATATTAATGTTAAAAGCGATTAATGGTACCGTGACGTATATCGTTAGATTCGTTGGAGTGTCTTCGATCACCCGACCTACATACAGAAAAATTCTATGATCTTTCACGGAAGTATCTCATTTTCCGTATTACCTTCCATGCGATTTACGAGTATAGATTGAACGGCTTGCATTTGGTGCTGATATTAATATTAGAAACGATTAATGGTACCGTGACGTATAACGTTAGATTCGTTGGAGTGTCTTCGATCACCCGACTAACATACAGAAAAATCCTATGACCTTTTACGGAAATATCTCATTTTCCGTATTACCTTCCATGCGATTTACGAGTATAGATTGAAGGGCTTGCACTTTGTGCTGATATTAATGTTAAAAGCGATTAATGGTACCGTGACGTATATCGTTAGATTCGTTGGAGTGTCTTCGATCACCCGACTTACATACAGAAAAATTCTATGATCTTTCACGGAAGTATCTCATTTTCCGTATTACCTTCCATGCGATTTACGAGTACGGAAATATCTCATTTTCCGTATTACCTTCCATGCGATTTACGAGTATAGATTGAACGGCTTGCATTTGGTGCTGATATTAATATTAGAAGCGATTAATGGTACCGTGACGTATAACGTTAGATTCGTTGGAGTGTCTTCGATCACCCGACTAACATACAGAAAAATCCTATGTCTTTTTACGGAAATATCTCATTTTCCGTATTACCTTCCATGCGATTTACGAGTATAGATTGAACGGCTTGCATTTGGTGCTGATATTAAAGTTAAAAGCGATTAATGGTACCGTGACGTATATTGTTAGATTCGATGGAGTATTTTTGATCACCCGATTAACATACAGAAAAATCCTATGACCTTTTATGGAAATATCTCATTTTCCATATTACCTTCCATGCGATTTACGAGTATAGATTGAACGGCTTGCATTTGGTGCTGATATTAATATTAGAAGCGATTAATGGTACCGCGACGTATATCGTTAGATTTGTTGGAGTGTCTTCTATCACCCGACCAACATACAGAAAAATTCTTTGACCTTTTACGGAAATATCTCATTTTCCGTATTACCTTCCATGCGATTTACGAGTATAGATTGAACGGCTTGCACTTGGTGCTGATATTAATGTTGAAAGCGATTAATGGTGCCGTGACGTATGTCGTTAGATTTGTTGGAGTGTCTTCGATCACCCGACCAACATACAAAAAAATCCTATGACCTTTTACGGAAATATCTCATTTTCCGTATTACCTTCCATGCGATTTACGAGTATAGATTGAACGGCTTGCACTTTGTGCTGATATTAAATTTAAAAGCGATTAATGGTGCCGTGACGTATATCGTTAGATTCGTTGGAGTGTCTTCTATCACCCTATTAACATACAGAAAAATCCTATGACCTTTTACGGAAATATCTCATCTTCCGTATTACCTTCCATGCGATTTACGAGTACCGATTGAACGGCTTGCGCTTGGTGCTGATATTAATGTTAAAAGCGATTAATGGTGCCGTTACGTATATCGTTAGATTCGTTGGAGTGTCTTCTATCACCCGACCAACATACAGAAAAATTCTTTGACCTTTTACGGAAATATCTCATTTTCCGTATTACCTTCCATGCGATTTACAATTATAGATTGAACGGCTTGCGCTTGGTGCTGATATTAATGTTAAAAGCGATTAATGGTGCCGTTACGTATATCGTTAGATTCGTTGGAGTGTCTTCTATCACCCGACCAACATACAGAAAAATCCTATGACCTTTTACAGAAATATCTCATTTTCCGTATTACCTTCCATGCGATTTACGAGTATAGATTGAACGGCTTGCACTTGGTGCTGATATTAATGTTAAAAGCGATTAATGGTTCCGTCACGTACATCGTTAGATTTGTTGGAGTGTCTTCGATCACCCGACCAACATACAGAAAAATCCTATGACCATTTACGGAAGTATCTCATTTTCAGTGTTACCTTCCATGCGATTTACGAGTATAGATTGAACGGCTTGCACTTTGTGCTGATATTAATGGTAGAAAAGATTAATGGTACCGTGACGTATATCGTTAAATTCGTCGGAGTGTCTTCGATCACCCGACCAACATACAGAAAAATCCTATGACCTTTTACGGAAATATCTCATTTTCCGTATTAACTTCCATGCGATTTACGAGTATAGATTGAACGGCTTGCACTTTGTGCTGATATTAACGTTAAAAGCGATTAATGGTACCGTGACGTATATTGTTAGATTTGTTGGAGTGTTCTCTATCACCTGACTTACAAACAGAAAAATCCTATGACCTTTTACGGAAATATCTCATTTTCCGTATTACCTTCCATGCGATTTACGAGTATAGATTGAACGGCTTGCATTTGGTGCTGATATTAAAGTTAAAAGCGATTAATGGTACCGTGACGTATATCGTTAGATTCGTTGGAGTGTCTTCGATCACCCGACTAACATACAGAAAAATCCTATGACCTTTTACGGAAATATCTCATTTTCCGTATTACCTTCCATGCGATTTACGAGTATAGATTGAACGGCTTGCATTTGGTGCTGATATTAAAGTTAAAAGCGATTAATGGTACCGTGACGTATATCGTTAGATTCGTTGGAGTGTCTTCTATCACCCGACCAACATACAGACAAATTCTTTGACCTTTTACGGAAATATCTCATTATCCGTATTACCTTCCATGCGATTTACGAGTATAGATTGAACGGCTTGCACTTTGTGCTGATATTAATGTTAAAAGCGATTAATGGTACCGTGACGTATATCGTTAGATTCGTTGGAGTGTCTTCGATCACCCGACCTACATACAGAAAAATTCTATGATCTTTCACGGAAGTATCTCATTTTCCGTATTACCTTCCATGCGATTTACGAGTACGGAAATATCTCATTTTCCGTATTACCTTCCATGCGATTTACGAGTATAGATTGAACGGCTTGCATTTGGTGCTGATATTAATATTAGAAGCGATTAATGGTACCGTGACGTATAACGTTAGATTCGTTGGAGTGTCTTCGATCACCCGACTAACATACAGAAAAATCCTATGACCTTTTACGGAAATATCTCATTTTCCGTATTACCTTCCATGCGATTTACGAGTATAGATTGAACGGCTTGCATTTGGTGCTGATATTAATGTTAAAAGCGATTAATGGTACCGTGACGTATATTGTTAGATTCGTTGGAGTATTTTTGATTACCCGATTAACATACAGAAAAATCCTATGACCTTTTATGGAAATATGTCATTTTCCATATTACCTTCCATGCGATTTACGAGTATAGATTGAACGGCTTGCATTTGGTGCTGATATTAATATTAAAAGCGATTAATGGTACCGCGACGTATATCGTTAAATTTGTTGGAGTGTCTTCTATCACCCGACCAACATACAGAAAAATTCTTTGACCTTTTACGGAAATATCTCATTTTCCGTATTACCTTCCATGCGATTTACGAGTATAGATTGAACGGCTTGCACTTGGTGCTGATATTAATGTTAAAAGCGATTAATGGTGCCGTGACGTATATCGTTAGATTTGTTGGAGTGTCTTCGATCACCCGACCAACATACAAAAAAATCCTATGACCTTCTACGGAAATATCTCATTTTCCGTATTACCTTCCATGCGATTTACGAGTATAGATTGAACGGCTTGCACTTTGTGCTGATATTAATGTTAAAAGCGATTAATGGTGCCGTGACGTATATCGTTAGATTCGTTGGAGTGTCCTCTATCACCTGACCAACATACAGAAAAATCCTATGACCTTTTACGGAAATATCTCATTTTCCGTATTACCTTCCATGCGATTTACGAGTATAGATTGAACGGCTTGCACTTTGTTCTGATATTAATGTTAAAAGCGATTAATGGTACCGTGACGTATATCGTTAGATTCGTTCGAGTGTCTTCAATCACCCGACCAACATACAGAAAAATCCTATGACCTTTTACGGAAAAATCTCATTTTCCGTATTACCTTCCATGCGATTTACGAGTATAGATTGAACGGCTTGCACTTTGTGCTGATATTTACGTTAAAAGCAATTAATGGTGCCGTGACGTACATCGTTAGATTTGTTGGAGTGTCTTCGATCACCCGACCAACATACAGAAAAATCCTATGACCTTTTACGGAAATATCTCATTTTCCATATTACCTTCCATGCGATATACGAGTATAGATTGAACGGCTTGCACTTTGTGCTGATATTAATATTAGAAGCAATTAATGGTGCCGTGACGTATATTGTTAGATTCGTTGGAGTATCTTTGATCACCCGACCAACATACAGAAAAATCCTATGACCTTTTACGGAAATATCTCATTTTCCATATTACCTTCCATGCGATTTACGAGTATAGATTGAACGGCTTGCATTTGGTGCTGATATTAATATTAGAAGCAATTAATGGTACCGTGACGTATATCGTTAGATTTGTTGGAGTGTCTTCTATCACCCGACCAACATACAGAAAAATTCTTTGACCTTTTACGGAAATATCTCATTTTCCGTATTACCTTCCATGCGATTTACGAGTATAGATTGAACGGCTTGCACTTGGTGCTGATATTAATGTTAAAAGCGATTAATGGTGCCGTGACGTATATCGTTAGATTTGTTGGAGTGTCTTCGATCACGCGACCAACATACAGAAAAATCCTATGACCTTTTACGGAAATATCTCATTTTCCGTATTACCTTCCATGCGATTTACGAGTATAGATTGAACGGCTTGCACTTGTGCTGATATTAATGTTAAAAGTGATTAATGGTGCCGTGACGTATATTGTTAGATTTGTTGGAGTGTCTTCTATCACCCGACCAACATAAAGAGAAATTCTATGACCTTTTACGGAAATATCTCATTTTCCGTATTACCTTCCATGCGATTTACGAGTATAGATTGAACGGCTTGCACTTGGTGCTGATATTAATGTTAAAAGCGATTACTGGTACCGTGACGTATATTGTCGTTAGATTCGTTGGAGTGTCTTCGATCACCCGACCAACATACAGAAAAATCCTATGACCTTTTACGGAAATATCTCATTTTCCGTATTAACTTCCATGCGATTTACGAGTATAGATTGAACGACTTGCACTTTGTGCTGATATTAATGTTAAAAGCAATTAATGGTACCGTGACGTATATCGTTAGATTCGCTGGAGTGTCTTCGATCACCCGACCAACATACAGAAAAATCCTATGACTTTTTATGGAAATATCTCATTTTCCGTATTACCTTCTATGCGATTTACGAGTATAGATTGAACGGCTTGCACTTGGTGCTGATATTAATGTTAAGAGCAATTAATGGTAACGTGACGTATATCGATAGATTCGTTGGAGTGTCTTCTATCATCCGATTAACATACAGAAAAATTCTATGACCTTTTACGGAAATATCTCATCTTCCGTATTACCTTCCATGCGATTTACGAGTACAGATTGAACGGCTTGCGCTTGGTGCTAATATTAATGTTAAAAGCGATTAATGGTGCCGTTACGTATATCGTTAGATTCGTTGGAGTGTTTTCTATCACCCGACCAACATACAGAAAAATCCTATGACCTTTTACAGAAATATCTCATTTTCCGTATTACCTTCCATGCGATTTACGAGTATAGATTGAAGGGCTTGCACTTGGTGCTGATATTAATGTTAAAAGCGATTAATGGTACCGTCACGTACATCGTTAGATTTGTTGGAGTGTCTTCTATCACCCGACCAACATACAGAAAAATCCTATGACCATTTACGGAAGTATCTCATTTTCAGTGTTACCTTCCATGCGATTTACGAGTATAGATTGAACGGCTTGCACTTTGTGCTGATATTAATGTTAAAAAAGATTAATGGTACCGTGACGTATATCGTTAAATTCGTCGGAGTGTCTTCGATCACCCGACCAACATACAGAAAAATCCTATGACCTTTTACGGAAATATCTCATTTTCCGTATTAACTTCCATGCGATTTACGAGTATAGATTGAACGGCTTGCACTTTGTGCTGATATTAACGTTAAAAGCGATTAATGGTGCCGTGACGTATATTGTTAGATTTGTTGGAGTGTTCTCTATCACCTGACTAACATACAGAAAAATCCTATGACCTTTTACGGAAATATCTCATTTTCCGTATTACCTTCCATGCGATTTACGAGTATAGATTGAACGGCTTGCACTTGGTGCTGATATTAATGTTAAAAGCGATTAATGGTACCGTGGCGTATATCGTTAGATTCGTTGGAGTGTCTTCGGTCACCCGACCTACATAAAGAAAAATCCTATGACCTTTTACGGAAATATCTCATTTTCCGTATTACCTTCCATGCGATTTACGAGTATAGATTGAACGGCTTGCACTTTGTGCTGATATTAACGTTAAAAGCAATTAATGGTGCCGTGACGTATATCGTTAGATTCGTTGGAGTGTCTTCGATCACCCGACCAACATACAGAAAAATTCTTTGACCTTTTACGGAAATATCTCATTTTCCGTATTACCTTCCATGCGATTTACGAGTATAGATTGAACGGCTTGCACTTTGTGCTGATATTAATGTTAAAAGCGATTAATGGTACCGTGACGTATATCGTTAGATTCGTTGGAGTGTCTTCGATCACCCGACCTACATACAGAAAAATTCTCTGATCTTTCACGGAAGTATCTCATTTTCCGTATTACCTTCCATGCGATTTACGAGTACTGAAATATCTCATTTTCCGTATTACCTTCCATGCGATTTACGAGTATAGATTGAACGGCTTGCATTTGGTGCTGATATTAATATTAGAAGCGATTAATGGTACCGTGACGTATAACGTTAGATTCGTTGGAGTGTCTTCGATCACCCGACTAACATACAGAAAAATCCTATGACCTTTTACGGAAATATCTCATTTTCCGTATTACCTTCCATGCGATTTACGAGTATAGATTGAACGGCTTGCATTTGGTGCTGATATTAAAGTTAAAAGCGATTAATGGTACCGTGACGTATATCGTTAGATTCGTTAGAGTGTCTTCGGTCACCCGACCTACAAAAAGAAATATCCTATGACCTTTTACGGAAATATCTCATTTTCCGTATTACCTTCCATGCGATTTACGAGTATAGATTGAACGGCTTGCATTTGGTGCTGATATTAAAGTTAAAAGCGATTAATGGTACCGTGACGTATATCGTTAGATTCGTTGGAGTGTTCTCTATCACCTGACTAACATACAGAAAAATCCTATGACCTTTTACGGAAATATCTCATTTTCCGTATTACCTTCCATGCGATTTACGAGTATAGATTGAACGGCTTGCACTTGGTGCTGATATTAATGTTAAAAGCGATTAATGGTACCGTGGCGTATATCGTTAGATTCGTTGGAGTGTCTTCGGTCACCCGACCTACATAAAGAAAAATCCTATGACCTTTTACGGAAATATCTCATTTTCCGTATTACCTTCCATGCGATTTACGAGTATAGATTGAACGGCTTGCACTTTGTGCTGATATTAACGTTAAAAGCAATTAATGGTGCCGTGACGTATATCGTTAGATTCGTTGAAGTGTCTTCGATCACCCGACTAACATACAGAAAAATCCTATGACCTTTTACGGAAATATCTCATTTTCCGTATTACCTTCCATGCGATTTACGAGTATAGATTGAACGGCTTGCATTTGGTGCTGATATTAAAGTTAAAAGCGATTAATGGTACCGTGACGTATATCGTTAGATTCGTTGGAGTGTCTTCTATCACCCGACCTACATACAGAAAAATTCTATGATCTTTCACGGAAGTATCTCATTTTCCGTATTACCTTCCATGCGATTTACGAGTACGGAAATATCTCATTTTCCGTATTACCTTCCATGCGATTTACGAGTATAGATTGAACGGCTTGCATTTGGTGCTGATACTAATATTAGAAGCGATTAATGGTACCGTGACGTATAACGTTAGATTCGTTGGAGTGTCTTCGATCACCCGACTAACATACAGAAAAATCCTATGACCTTTTACGGAAATATCTCATTTTCCGTATTACCTTCCATGCGATTTACGAGTATAGATTGAATGGCTTGCATTTGGTGCTGATATTAATGTTAAAAGCGATTAATGGTACCGTGACGTATATTGTTAGATTCGTTGGAGTATTTTTGATCACCCGATTAACATACAGAAAAATCCTATGACCTTTTATGGAAATATCTCATTTTCCATATTACCTTCCATGCGATTTACGAGTATAGATTGAACGGCTTGCATTTGGTGCTGATATTAATATTAAAAGCGATTAATGGTACCGCGACGTATATCGTTAAATTTGTTGGAGTGTCTTCTATCACCCGACCAACATACAGAAAAATTCTTTGACCTTTTACGGAAATATCTCATTTTCCGTATTACCTTCCATGCGATTTACGAGTATAGATTGAACGGCTTGCACTTGGTGCTGATATTAATGTTAAAAGCGATTAATGGTGCCGTGACGTATTTCGTTAGATTTGTTGAAGTGTCTTCGATCACCCGACCAACATACAAAAAAATCCTATGACCTTCTACGGAAATATCTCATTTTCCATATTACCTTCCATGCGATTTACGAGTATAGATTGAACGGCTTGCACTTTGTGCTGATATTAACTTTAAAAGCGATTAATGGTGCCGTGACGTATATCGTTAGATTCGTTGGAGTGTCCTCTATCACCTGACCAACATACAGAAAAATCCTATGACTTTTTACGGAAATATCTCATTTTCCGTATTACCTTCCATGCGATTTACGAGTATAGATTGAACGGCTTGCACTTTGTTCTGATATTAATGTTAAAAGCGATTAATGGTACCGTGACGTATATCGTTAGATTCGTTCGAGTGTCTTCAATCACCCGACCAACATACAGAAAAATCCTATGACCTTTTACGGAAAAATCTCATTTTCCGTATTACCTTCCATGCGATTTACGAGTATAGATTGAACGGCTTGCACTTTGTGCTGATATTTACGTTAAAAGCAATTAATGGTGCCGTGACGTACATCGTTAGATTTGTTGGAGTGTCTTCGATCACCCGACCTACATACAGAAAAATCCTATGACCTTTTACGGAAATATCTCATTTTCCATATTACCTTCCATGCGATTTACGAGTATAGATTGAACGGCTTGCACTTTGTGCTGATATTAATATTAGAAGCGATTAATGGTGCCGTGACGTATATTGTTAGATTCGTTGGAGTATCTTTGATCACCCGACCAACATACAGAAAAATCCTATGACCTTTTACGGAAATATCTCATTTTCCATATTACCTTCCATGCGATTTACGAGTATAGATTGAACGGCTTGCATTTGGTGCTGATATTAATATTAGAAGCAATTAATGGTACCGTGACGTATATCGTTAGATTTGTTGGAGTGTCTTCTATCACCCGACCAACATACAGAAAAATTCTTTGACCTTTTACGGAAATATCTCATTTTCCGTATTACCTTCCATGCGATTTACGAGTATAGATTGAACGGCTTGCACTTGGTGCTGATATTAATGTTAAAAGCGATTAATGGTGCCGTGACGTATATCGTTAGATTTGTTGGAGTGTCTTCGATCACGCGACCAACATACAGAAAAATCCTATGACCTTTTACGGAAATATCTCATTTTCCGTATTACCTTCCATGCGATTTACGAGTATAGATTGAACGACTTGCACTTTGTGCTGATATTAATGTTAAAAGCGATTAATGGTACCGTGACGTATATCGTTAGATTCGCTGGAGTGTCTTCGATCACCCGACCAACATACAGAAAAATCCTATGACTTTTTATGGAAATATCTCATTTTCCGTATTACCTTCTATGCGATTTACGAGTATAGATTGAACGGCTTGCACTTGGTGCTGATATTAATGTTAAGAGCAATTAATGGTAACGTGACGTATATCGTTAGATTCGTTGGAGTGTCTTCTATCATCCGATTAACATACAGAAAAATTCTATGACCTTTTACGGAAATATCTCATCTTCCGTATTACCTTCCATGCGATTTACGAGTACAGATTGAACGGCTTGCGCTTGGTGCTGATATTAATGTTAAAAGCGATTAATGGTGCCGTTACGTATATCGTTAGATTCGTTGGAGTGTCTTCTATCACCCGACCAACATACAGAAACATTCTTTGACCTTTTACGGAAATATCTCATTTTCCGTATTACCTTCCATGCGATTTACGAGTATAGATTGAACGGCTTGCACTTGGTGCTGATATTAATGTTAAAAGCTATTACTGGTACCGTGACGTATATTGTCGTTAGATTCGTTGGAGTGTCTTCGATCACCCGACCAACATACAGAAAAATCCTATGACCTTTTACGGAAATATCTCATTTTCCGTATTAACTTCCATGCGATTTACGAGTATAGATTGAACGACTTGCACTTTGTGCTGATATTAATGGTAAAAGCGACTAATGGTACCGTGACGTATATCGTTAGATTCGCTGGAGTGTCTTCGATCACCCGACCAACATACAGAAAAATCCTATGACTTTTTATGGAAATATCTCATTTTCCGTATTACCTTCTATGCGATTTACGAGTATAGATTGAACGGCTTGCACTTGGTGCTGATATTAATGTTAAGAGCAATTAATGGTAACGTGACGTATATCGATAGATTCGTTGGAGTGTCTTCTATCATCGGATTAACATACAGAAAAATTCTATGACCTTTTACGGAAATATCTCATCTTCCGTATTACCTTCCATGCGATTTACGAGTACAGATTGAACGGCTTGCGCTTGGTGCTGATATTATTGTTAAAAGCGATTAATGGTGCCGTTACGTATATCGTTAGATTCGTTGGAGTGTCTTCTATCACCCGACCAACATACAGAAAAATCCTATGACCTTTTACAGAAATATCTCATTTTCCGTATTACCTTCCATGCGATTTACGAGTATAGATTGAAGGGCTTGCACTTGGTGCTGATATTAATGTTAAAAGCGATTAATGGTACCGTCACGTACATCGTTAGATTTGTTGGAGTGTCTTCTATCACCCGACCAACATACAGAAAAATCCTATGACCATTTACGGAAGTATCTCATTTTCAGTGTTACCTTCCATGCGATTTACGAGTATAGATTGAACGGCTTGCACTTTGTGCTGATATTAATGTTAAAAAAGATTAATGGTACCGTGACGTATATCGTTAAATTCGTCGGAGTGTCTTCAATCACCCGACCAACATACAGAAAAATCCTATGACCTTTTACGGAAATATCTCATTTTCCGTATTAACTTCCATGCGATTTACGAGTATAGATTGAACGGCTTGCACTTTGTGCTGATATTAACGTTAAAAGCGATTAATGGTGCCGTGACGTATATTGTTAGATTTGTTGGAGTGTTCTCTATCACCTGACTAACATACAGAAAAATCCTATGACCTTTTACGGAAATATCTCATTTTCCGTATTACCTTCCATGCGATTTACGAGTATAGATTGAACGGCTTGCACTTGGTGCTGATATTAATGTTAAAAGCGATTAATGGTACCGTGGCGTATATCGTTAGATTCGTTGGAGTGTCTTCGGTCACCCGACCTACATAAAGAAAAATCCTATGACCTTTTACGGAAATATCTCATTTTCCGTATTACCTTCCATGCGATTTACGAGTATAGATTGAACGGCTTGCACTTTGTGCTGATATTAACGTTAAAAGCAATTAATGGTGCCGTGACGTATATCGTTAGATTCGTTGGAGTGTCTTCGATCACCCGACTAACATACAGAAAAATCCTATGACCTTTTACGGAAATATCTCATTTTCCGTATTACCTTCCATGCGATTTACGAGTATAGATTGAACGGCTTGCATTTGGTGCTGATATTAAAGTTAAAAGCGATTAATGGTACCGTGACGTATATCGTTAGATTCGTTGGAGTGTCTTCTATCACCCGACCAACATACAGAAAAATTCTTTGACCTTTTACGGAAATATCTCATTTTCCGTATTACCTTCCATGCGATTTACGAGTATAGATTGAACGGCTTGCACTTTGTTCTGATATTAATGTTAAAAGCGATTAATGGTACCGTGACGTATATCGTTAGATTCGTTCGAGTGTCTTCAATCACCCGACCAACATACAGAAAAATCCTATGACCTTTTACGGAAAAATCTCATTTTCCGTATTACCTTCCATGCGATTTACGAGTATAGATTGAACGGCTTGCACTTTGTGCTGATATTTACGTTAAAAGCAATTAATGGTGCCGTGACGTACATCGTTAGATTTGTTGGAGTGTCTTCGATCACCCGACCTACATACAGAAAAATCCTATGACCTTTTACGGAAATATCTCATTTTCCATATTACCTTCCATGCGATTTACGAGTATAGATTGAACGGCTTGCACTTTGTGCTGATATTAATATTAGAAGCGATTAATGGTGCCGTGACGTATATTGTTAGATTCGTTGGAGTATCTTTGATCACCCGACCAACATACAGAAAAATCCTATGACCTTTTACGGAAATATCTCATTTTCCATATTACCTTCCATGCGATTTACGAGTATAGATTGAACGGCTTGCATTTGGTGCTGATATTAATATTAGAAGCAATTAATGGTACCGTGACGTATATCGTTAGATTTGTTGGAGTGTCTTCTATCACCCGACCAACATACAGAAAAAATCTTTGACCTTTTACGGAAATATCTCATTTTCCGTATTACCTTCCATGCGATTTACGAGTATAGATTGAACGGCTTGCACTTGGTGCTGATATTAATGTTAAAAGCGATTAATGGTGCCGTGACGTATATCGTTAGATTTGTTGGAGTGTCTTCGATCACGCGACCAACATACAGAAAAATCCTATGACCTTTTACGGAAATATCTCATTTTCCGTATTACCTTCCATGCGATTTACGAGTATAGATTGAACGACTTGCACTTTGTGCTGATATTAATGTTAAAAGCGATTAATGGTACCGTGACGTATATCGTTAGATTCGCTGGAGTGTCTTCGATCACCCGACCAACATACAGAAAAATCCTATGACTTTTTATGGAAATATCTCATTTTCCGTATTACCTTCTATGCGATTTACGAGTATAGATTGAACGGCTTGCACTTGGTGCTGATATTAATGTTAAGAGCAATTAATGGTAACGTGACGTATATCGTTAGATTCGTTGGAGTGTCTTCTATCATCCGATTAACATACAGAAAAATTCTATGACCTTTTACGGAAATATCTCATCTTCCGTATTACCTTCCATGCGATTTACGAGTACAGATTGAACGGCTTGCGCTTGGTGCTGATATTAATGTTAAAAGCGATTAATGGTGCCGTTACGTATATCGTTAGATTCGTTGGAGTGTCTTCTATCACCCGACCAACATAAAGAGAAATTCTATGACCTTTTACGGAAATATCTCATTTTCCGTATTACCTTCCATGCGATTTACGAGTATAGATTGAACGGCTTGCACTTGGTGCTGATATTAATGTTAAAAGCTATTACTGGTACCGTGACGTATATTGTCGTTAGATTCGTTGGAGTGTCTTCGATCACCCGACCAACATACAGAAAAATCCTATGACCTTTTACGGAAATATCTCATTTTCCGTATTAACTTCCATGCGATTTACGAGTATAGATTGAACGACTTGCACTTTGTGCTGATATTAATGGTAAAAGCGATTAATGGTACCGTGACGTATATCGTTAGATTCGCTGGAGTGTCTTCGATCACCCGACCAACATACAGAAAAATCCTATGACTTTTTATGGAAATATCTCATTTTCCGTATTACCTTCTATGCGATTTTCGAGTATAGATTGAACGGCTTGCACTTGGTGCTGATATTAATGTTAAGAGCAATTAATGGTAACGTGACGTATATCGATAGATTCGTTGGAGTGTCTTCTATCATCCGATTAACATACAGAAAAATTCTATGACCTTTTACGGAAATATCTCATCTTCCGTATTACCTTCCATGCGATTTACGAGTACAGATTGAACGGCTTGCGCTTGGTGCTGATATTAATGTTAAAAGCGATTAATGGTGCCGTTACGTATATCGTTAGATTCGTTGGAGTGTCTTCTATCACCCGACCAACATACAGAAAAATCCTATGACCTTTTACAGAAATATCTCATTTTCCGTATTACCTTCCATGCGATTTACGAGTATAGATTGAAGGGCTTGCACTTGGTGCTGATATTAATGTTAAAAGCGATTAATGGTACCGTCACGTACATCGTTAGATTTGTTGGAGTGTCTTCTATCACCCGACCAACATACAGAAAAATCCTATGACCATTTACGGAAGTATCTCATTTTCAGTGTTACCTTCCATGCGATTTACGAGTATAGATTGAACGGCTTGCACTTTGTGCTGATATTAATGTTAAAAAAGATTAATGGTACCGTGACGTATATCGTTTAATTCGTCGGAGTGTCTTCAATCACCCGACCAACATACAGAAAAATCCTATGACCTTTTACGGAAATATCTCATTTTCCGTATTAACTTCCATGCGATTTACGAGTATAGATTGAACGGCTTGCACTTTGTGCTGATATTAACGTTAAAAGCGATTAATGGTGCCGTGACGTATATTGTTAGATTTGTTGGAGTGTTCTCTATCACCTGACTAACATACAGAAAAATCCTATGACCTTTTACGGAAATATCTCATTTTCCGTATTACCTTCCATGCGATTTACGAGTATAGATTGAACGGCTTGCACTTGGTGCTGATATTAATGTTAAAAGCGATTAATGGTACCGTGGCGTATATCGTTAGATTCGTTAAAGTGTCTTCGGTCACCCGACCTACATAAAGAAAAATCCTATGACCTTTTACGGAAATATCTCATTTTCCGTATTACCTTCCATGCGATTTACGAGTATAGATTGAACGGCTTGCACTTTGTGCTGATATTAACGTTAAAAGCAATTAATGGTGCCGTGACGTATATCGTTAGATTCGTTGGAGTGTCTTCGATCACCCGACTAACATACAGAAAAATCCTATGACCTTTTACGGAAATATCTCATTTTCCGTATTACCTTCCATGCGATTTACGAGTATAGATTGAACGGCTTGCATTTGGTGCTGATATTAAAGTTAAAAGCGATTAATGGTACCGTGACGTATATCGTTAGATTCGTTGGAGTGTCTTCTATCACCCGACCAACATACAGAAAAATTCTTTGACCTTTTACGGAAATATCTCATTTTCCGTATTACCTTCCATGCGATTTACGAGTATAGATTGAACGGCTTGCACTTTGTGCTGATATTAATGTTAAAAGCGATTAATGGTACCGTGACGTATATCGTTAGATTCGTTGGAGTGTCTTCGATCACCCGACCTACATACAGAAAAATTCTCTGATCTTTCACGGAAGTATCTCATTTTCCGTATTACCTTCCATGCGATTTACGAGTACGGAAATATCTCATTTTCCGTATTACCTTCCATGCGATTTACGAGTATAGATTGAACGGCTTGCATTTGGTGCTGATATTAATATTAGAAGCGATTAATGGTATCGTGACGTATAACGTTAGATTCGTTGGAGTGTCTTCGATCACCCGAATAACATACAGAAAAATCCTATGACCTTTTACGGAAATATCTCATTTTCCGTATTACCTTCCATGCGATTTACGAGTATAGATTGAACGGCTTGCATTTGGTGCTGATATTAAAGTTAAAAGCGATTAATAATACCGTGACGTATATCGTTAGATTCGTTGGAGTGTCCTCTATCACCCGATTAACATACAGAAAAATTCTTTGACCTTTTACGGAAATATCTCATTTTCCGTATTACCTTCCATGCGATTTACGAGTATAGATTGAACGGCTTGCACTTTGTGCTGATATTAATGTTAAAAGCGATTAATGGTACCGTGACGTTTATCGTTAGATTCGTTGGAGTGTCTTCGATCACCCGACCTACATACAGAAAAATTCTATGATCTTTCACGGAAGTATCTCATTTTCCGTATTACCTTCCATGCGATTTACGAGTACGGAAATATCTCATTTTCCGTATTACCTTCCATGCGATTTACGAGTATAGATTGAACGGCTTGCATTTGGTGCTGATATTAATATTAGAAGCAATTAATGGTACCGCGACGTATATCGTTAGATTTGTTGGAGTGTCTTCTATCACCCGACCAACATACAGAAAAATTCTTTGACCTTTTACGGAAATATCTCATTTTCCGTATTCCCTTCCATGCGATTTACGAGTATAGATTGAACGGCTTGCACTTGGTGCTGATATTAATGTTGAAAGCGATTAATGGTGCCGTGACGTATGTCGTTAGATTTGTTGGAGTGTCTTCGATCACCCGACCAACATACAAAAAAATCCTATGACCTTTTACGGAAATATCTCATTTTCCGTATTACCTTCCATGCGATTTACGAGTATAGATTGAACGGCTTGCACTTTGTGCTGATATTAACTTTAAAAGCGATTAATGGTGCCGTGACGTATATCGTTAGATTCGTTGGAGTGTCTTCTATCACCCTATTAACATACAGAAAAATCCTATGACCTTTTACGGAAATATCTCATCTTCCGTATTACCTTCCATGCGATTTACGAGTACCGATTGAACGGCTTGCGCTTGGTGCTGATATTAATGTTAAAAGCGATTAATGGTGCCGTTACGTATATCGTTAGATTCGTTGGAGTGTCTTCTATCACCCGACCAACATACCGAAAAATTCTTTGACCTTTTACGGAAATATCTCATTTTCCGTATTACCTTCCATGCGATTTACAATTATAGATTGAACGGCTTGCGCTTGGTGCTGATATTAATGTTAAAAGCGATTAATGGTGCCGTTACGTATATCGTTAGATTCGTTGGAGTGTCTTCTATCACCCGACCAACATACAGAAAAATCCTATGACCTTTTACAGAAATATCTCATTTTCCGTATTACCTTCCATGCGATTTACGAGTATAGATTGAACGGCTTGCACTTGGTGCTGATATTAATGTTAAAAGCGATTAATGGTTCCGTCACGTACATCGTTAGATTTGTTGGAGTGTCTTCTATCACCCGACCAACATACAGAAAAATCCTATGACCATTTACGGAAGTATCTCATTTTCAGTGTTACCTTCCATGCGATTTACGAGTATAGATTGAACGGCTTGCACTTTGTGCTGATATTAATGGTAAAAAAGATTAATGGTACCGTGACGTATATCGTTAAATTCGTCGGAGTGTCTTCGATCATCCGACCAACATACAGAAAAATCCTATGACCTTTTACGGAAATATCTCATTTTCCGTATTAACTTCCATGCGATTTACGAGTATAGATTGAACGGCTTGCACTTTGTGCTGATATTAACATTAAAAGCGATTAATGGTGCCGTGACGTATATTGTTAGATTTGTTGGAGTGTTCTCTATCACCTGACTTACATACAGAAAAATCCTATGACCTTTTACGGAAATATCTCATTTTCCGTATTACCTTCCATACGATTTACGAGTATAGATTGAACGGCTTGCACATTGTGCAGATATTAATGTTAAAAGCGATTAATGGTACCGTGGCGTATATCGTTAGATTCGTTGGAGAGTCTTCGGTCACCCGACCTACATACAGAAAAATCCTATGACCTTTTACGGAAATATCTCATTTTCCGTATTACCTTCCATGCGATTTACGAGTATAGATTGAACGGCTTGCACTTGGCGCTGATATTAACGTTAAAAGCAATTAATGGTGCCGTGACGTATATCGTTAGATTCGTTGGAGTGTCTTCGATCACCCGACTAACATTCAGAAAAATCCTATGACCTTTTACGGAAATATCTCATTTTCCGTATTACCTTCCATGCGATTTACGAGTATAGATTGAACGGCTTGCATTTGGTGCTGATATTAAAGTTAAAAGCGATTAATGGTACCGTGACGTATATCTTTAGATTCGTTGGAGTGTCTTCTATCACCCGACCAACATACAGAAAAATTCTTTGACCTTTTACGGAAATATCTCATTATCCGTATTACCTTCCATGCGATTTACGAGTATAGATTGAACGGCTTGCACTTTGTGCTGATATTAATGTTAAAAGCGATTAATGGTACCGTGACGTATATCGTTAGATTCGTTGGAGTGTCTTCGATCACCCGACCTACATACAGAAAAATTCTATGATCTTTCACGGAAGTATCTCATTTTCCGTATTACCTTCCATGCGATTTACGAGTACGGAAATATCTCATTTTCCGTATTACCTTCCATGCGATTTACGAGTATAGATTGAACGGCTTGCATTTGGTGCTGATATTAATATTAGAAGCGATTAATGGTACCGTGACGTATAACGTTAGATTCGTTGGAGTGTCTTCGATCACCCGACTAACATACAGAAAAATCCTATGACCTTTTACGGAAATATCTCATTTTCCGTATTACCTTCCATGCGATTTACGAGTATAGATTGAACGGCTTGCATTTGGTGCTGATATTAATGTTAAAAGCGATTAATGGTACTGTGACGTATATTGTTAGATTCGTTGGAGTATTTTTGATCACCCGATTAACATACAGAAAAATCCTATGACCTTTTATGGAAATATCTCATTTTCCATATTACCTTCCATGCGATTTACGAGTATAGATTGAACGGCTTGCATTTGGTACTGATATTAATATTAAAAGCGATTAATGGTATCGCGACGTATATCGTTAAATTTGTTGGAGTGTCTTCTATCACCCGACCAACATACAGAAAAATTCTTTGACCTTTTACGGAAATATCTCATTTTCCGTATTACCTTCCATGCGATTTACGAGTATAGATTGAACGGCTTGCACTTTGTGCTGATATTTACGTTAAAAGCAATTAATGGTGCCGTGACGTACATCGTTAGATTTGTTGGAGTGTCTTCGATCACCCGACCAACATACAGAAAAATCCTATGACCTTTTACGGAAATATCTCATTTTCCGTATTACCTTCCATGCGATTTACGAGTATAGATTGAACGGCTTGCACTTTGTGCTGATATTAATGTTAAAAGCGATTAATGGTGCCGTGACGTATATTGTTAGATTCGTTGGAGTATCTTTGATCACCCGACCAACATACAGAAAAATCCTATGACCTTTTACGGAAATATCTCATTTTCCATATTACCTTCCATGCGATTTACGAGTATAGATTGAACGGCTTGCATTTGGTGCTGATATTAATATTAGAAGCAATTAATGGTACCGTGACGTATATCGTTAGATTTGTTGGAGTGTCTTCTATCACCCGACCAACATACAGAAAAATTCTTTGACCTTTTACGGAAATATCTCATTTTCCGTATTACCTTCCATGCGATTTACGAGTATAGATTGAACGGCTTGCACTTGGTGCTGATATTAATGTTAAAAGCGATTAATGGTGCCGTGACGTATATCGTTAGATTTGTTGGAGTGTCTTCGATCACGCGACCAACATACAGAAAAATCCTATGACCTTTTACGGAAATATCTCATTTTCCGTATTACCTTCCATGCGATTTACGAGTATAGATTGAACGGCTTGCACTTGTGCTGATATTAATGTTAAAAGTGATTAAAGGTGCCGTGACGTATATTGTTAGATTCGTTGGAGTGTCTTCTATCACCCGACCAAAATAAAGAGAAATTCTATGACCTTTTACGGAAATATCTCATTTTCCGTATTACCTTCCATGCGATTTACGAGTATAGATTGAACGGCTTGCACTTGGTGCTGATATTAATGTTAAAAGCGATTAATGGTACCGTGACGTATATTGTCGTTAGATTCGTTGGAGTGTCTTCGATCACCCGACCAACATACAGAAAAATCCTATGACCTTTTACGGAAATATCTCATTTTCCGTATTAACTTCCATGCTATTTACGAGTATAGATTGAACGACTTGCACTTTGTGCTGATATTAATGTTAAAAGCGATTAATGGTACCGTGACGTATATCGTTAGATTCGCTGGAGTGTCTTCGATCACCCGACCAACATACAGAAAAATCCTATTACTTTTTATGGAAATATCTCATTTTCCGTATTACCTTCTATGCGATTTACGAGTATAGATTGAACGGCTTGCACTTGGTGCTGATATTAATGTTAAAAGCAATTAATGGTAACGTGTTGTATATCGATAGATTCGTTGGAGTGTCTTCTATCACCCGATTAACATACAGAAAAATCCTATGACCTTTTACGGAAATATCTCATCTTCCGTATTACCTTCCATGCGATTTACGAGTACAGATTGAACGGCTTGCACTTGGTGCTGATATTAATGTTAAAAGCGATTAATGGTGCCGTTACGTATATCGTTAGATTCGTTGGAGTGTCTTCTATCACCCGACCAACATACAGAAAAATCCTATGACCTTTTACAGAAATATCTCATTTTCCGTATTACCTTCCATGCGATTTACGAGTATAGATTGAACGGCTTGCACTTGGTGCTGATAATAATGTTAAAAGCGATTAATGGTACCGTCACGTACATCGTTAGATTTGTTGGAGTGTCTTCTATCACCCGACCAACATACAGAAAAATCCTATGACCTTTTACGGAAGTATCTCATTTTCAGTATTACCTTCCATGCGATTTACGAGTATAGATTGAACGGCTTGCACTTTGTGCTGATATTAATGTTAAAAAAGATTAATGGTACCGTGACGTATATCGTTAAATTCGTCGGAGTGTCTTCGATCACCCGACCAACATACAGAAAAATCCTATGGCTTTTACGGAAATATCTCATTTTCCGTATTAACTTCCATGCGATTTACGAGTATAGATTGAACGGCTCGCACTTTGTGCTGATATTAACGTTAAAAGCGATTAATGGTGCCGTGACGTATATCGTTAGATTTGTTGGAGTGTCTTCGATCACCCGACCAACATACAAAAAAATCCTATGACCTTCTACGGAAATATCTCATTTTCCGTATTACCTTCCATGCGATTTACGAGTATAGATTGAACGGCTTGCACTTTGTGCTGATATTAACTTTAAAAGCGATTAATGGTGCGGTGACGTATATCGTTAGATTCGTTGGAGTATCCTCTATCACCTGACCAACATACAGAAAAATCCTATGACCTTTTACGGAAATATCTCATTTTCCGTATTACCTTCCATGCGATTTACGAGTATAGATTGAACGGCTTGCACTTTGTTCTGATATTAATGTTAAAAGCGATTAATGGTACCGTGACGTATATCGTTAGATTTGTTCGAGTGTCTTCAATCACCCGACCAACATACAGAAAAATCCTATGACCTTTTACGGAAATATCTCATTTTCCGTATTACCTTCCATGCGATTTACGAGTATAGATTGAACGGCTTGCACTTTGTGCTGATATTTACGTTAAAAGCAATTAATGGTGCCGTGACGTACATCGTTAGATTTGTTGGAGTGTCTTCGATCACCCGACCAACATACAGAAAAATCCTATGACCTTTTACGGAAATATCTCATTTTCCATATTACCTTCCATGCGATTTACGAGTATAGATTGAACGGCTTGCACTTTGTGCTGATATTAATATTAGAAGCGATTAATGGTGCCGTGACGTATATTGTTAGATTCGTTGGAGTATCTTTGATCACCCGACCTACATACAGAAAAATCCTATGACCTTTTACGGAAATATCTCATTTTCCATATTACCTTCCATGCGATTTACGAGTATAGATTGAACGGCTTGCACTTTGTGCTGATATTAATGTTAAAAAAGATTAATGGTACCGTGACGTATATCGTTAGATTTGTTGGAGTGTCTTCTATCACCCGACCAACATACAGAAAAATTCTTTGACCTTTTACGGAAATATCTCATTTTCCGTATTACCTTCCATGCGATTTACGAGTATAGATTGAACGGCTTGCACTTGGTGCTGATATTAATGTTAAAAGCGATTAATGGTGCCGTGACGTATATCGTTAGATTTGTTGGAGTGCCTTCGATCACGCGACCAACATACAGAAAAATCCTATGACCTTTTACGGAAATATCTCATTTTCCGTATTACCTTCCATGCGATTTACGAGTATAGATTGAACGGCTTGCACTTGTGCTGATATTAATGTTAAAAGCGATTAATGGTGCCGTGACGTATATTGTTAGATTCGTTGGAGTGTCTTCTATCACCTGACCAACATAAAGAAAAATTCTATGACCTTTTACGGAAATATCTCATTTTCCGTATTACCTTCCATGCGATTTACGAGTATAGATTGAACGGCTTGCACTTTGTGCTGATATTAACGTTAAAAGCAATTAATGGTAACGTGACGTATATCGTTAGATTCGTTGGAGTGTCTTCGATCACCCGACTAACATACAGAAAAATCCTATGACCTTTTACGGAAATATCTCATTTTCCGTATTACCTTCCATGCGATTTACGAGTATAGATTGAACGGCTTGCATTTGGTGCTGATATTAATATTAGAATCGATAAATGGTGCCGTGACGTATATCGTTAGATTCGTTGGAGTGTCTTCGATCACCCGACCAACATACAGAAAAATCCTATGACCATTTACGGAAGTATCTCATTTTCCGTATTACCTTCCATGCGATTTACGAGTATAGATTGAACGGCTTGCACTTTGTGCTGATATTAATGTTAAAAGCGATTAATGGTACCGTGACGTACATCGTTATATTTGTTGGAGTGTCTTCTATCACCCGACCAACATACAGAAAAATCCTATGACCTTTTACGGAAATATCTCATTTTCCATATTACCTTCCATGCGATTTACGAGTACGGAAATATCTCATTTTCCACATTACCTTCCATGCGATTTACGAGTATAGATTGAACGGCTTGCATTTGGTGCTGATATTAATATTAGAAGCGATTAATGGTGCCGTGACGTATAACGTTAGATTCGTTGGAGTGTCTTCGATCACCCGACTAACATACAGAATAATCCTATGACCTTTTACGGAAATATCTCATTTTCCGTATTACCTTCCATGCGATTTACGAGTATAGATTGAACGGCTTGCATTTGGTGCTGATATTAATGTTAAAAGCGATTAATGGTACCGTGACGTATATTGTTAGATTCGTTGGAGTATTTTTGATCACCCGATTAACATACAGAAACGAGTATAGATTGAACGGCTTACACTTTGTGCTGATATTAATGTTAAAAGCGATTAATGGTACCGTGGCGTATATCGTTAGATTCGTTGGAGTGTCTTCGGTCACCCGACCAAAATAAAGAGAAATTCTTTGACCTTTTACGGAAATATCTCATTTTCCGTATAACCTTCCATGCGATTTACGAGTATAGATTGAACGGCTTGCACTTGGTGCTGATATTAATGTTAAAAGCGATTAATGGTACCGTGACGTATATTGTCGTTAGATTCGTTGGAGTGTCTTCGATCACCCGACCAACATACAGAAAAATCCTATGACCTTTTACGGAAATATCTCATTTTCCGTATTAACTTCCATGCGATTTACGAGTATAGATTGAACGGCTTGCACTTTGTGTTGATATTTACGTTAAAAGCAATTAATGGTACCGTGACGTATATCGTTAGATTCGTTGGAGTGTCTTCTATCACCTGACTATCATACAGAAAAATCCTATGACTTTTTACGGAAATATCTCATTTTCCGTATTACCTTCCATGCGATTTACGAGCATAGATTGAACGGCTTGCACTTGGTGCTGATATTAATGTTAAAAGCGATTAATGGTACCGTGACGTATATCGTTAGATTTGTTGGGTGTCTTCTATCACCTGACCAACATACAGAAAAATCCTATTACCTTTTATGGAAATATCTCATTTTCCGTATTACCTTCCATGCGATTTACGAGTAAAGATTGAACGGCTTGCACTTTGTGCTGATATTAATGTTAAAAGCGATTAATGGTACCGTGTCGTATATTGATAGATTTGTTGGAGTGTCTTCTATCACTCGAAGAACATACAGAAAAATCATATGACCTTTTACGGAAATATCTCATTTTCCGTATTACCTTCCATGCGATTTACGAGTATAGATTGAACGGCTTGTACTTGGTGCTGATATTAATGTTAAAAGCGATTAATGGTGCCGTGACGTATATCGTTAGATTCGTTGGAGTGTCTTCGATCACCCGACCTACATACAGAAAAATTCTATGACCTTTCACGGAAGTATCTCATTTTCCGTATTACCTTCCATGCGATTTACGAGTATAGATTGAACGACTTGCACTTGGTCCTGATATTAATATTAGAAGCGATAATTGGTGCCGTGACGTATATCGTTAGATTCGTTGGAGTGTCTTCGATCACCCGACCAACATACAGAAAAATCCTATGACGTTTTACGGAAATATCTCATTTTCCGTATTACCTTCCATGCGATTTACGAGTATAGATTGAACGGCTTGCCTTTGGTGCTGATATTAATATTCAAAGCGATTAATGGTACCGTGACGTATATTGTTAGATTCGTTGGAGTGTCTTCGATCACCCGACCAACATACAGAAAATTCCTATGACCTTTTACGGAAATATCTCATTTTCCGTATTACCTTCCATGCGATTTGCGAGTATAGATTGAACGGCTTGCATTTGGTGCTGATATTAAAGTTAAAAGCGATTAATGGTACCGTGACGTAAATCGTTAGATTTGTTGGAGTGTCTTCTATCACCCGACCAACATACAGAAAAATTCTTTGACCTTTTACGGAAATATCTCATTTTCCGTATTACCTTCCATGCGATTTACGAGTATAGATTGAACGGCTTGCACTTTGTGCTGATATTAATGTTAAAAGCGATTAATGGTACCGTGACGTATATCGTTAGATTCGTTGGAGTGTCTTCGATCACCCGACCAACATACAGAAAAATCCTATGACCTTTTACGGAAATATCTCATTTTCCGTATTAACTTCCATGCGATTTACGAGTATAGATTGAACGGCTTGCACTTGGTGCTGATATTAATGTTAAAAGCGATTAATGGTGCCGTGACGTATATCGTTAGATTTGTTGGAGTGTCTTTGATCACCCGACCAACATACAGTAAAATTCTATTACCATTTACGGAAGTATCTCATTTTCCGTATTACCTTCCATGCGATTTACGAGTATAGATTGAACGGCTTGCACTTTGTGCTGATATTAATGTTAAAAGCGATTAATGGTGCCGTGACGTACATCGATATATTTGATGTAATGTCATCGATCACCCGACCAACATACAGAAAAATCCTATGACCTTTTACGGAAATATCTCATTTTCCATATTACCTTCCATGCGATTTACGAGTATAGATTGAACGGCTTGCATTTGGTGCTGATATTAATATTAGAAGCGATTAATGGTACCGTGACGTATATTGTTAGATTCGTTGGAGTATCTTTGATCACCCGATTAACATACAGAAAAATCCTATGACCTCTTATGGAAATATCTCATTTTCCATATTACCTTCCATGCGATTTACGAGTATAGATTGAACGGCTTGCACTTGGTGCTGATATTAATGTTAAAAGCGATTAATGGTGCCGTGACGTATATCGTTAGATTTGTTGGAGTGTCTTCGATCATCCGTCCAACATACAGAAAAATCCTATGACCTTTTACGGAAATATCTCATTTTCCGTATTAACTTCCATGCGATTTACGAGTATAGATTGAACGGCTTGCACTTTGTGCTGATATTAACGTTAAAAGCAATTAATGGTACCGTGACGTATATCGTTAGATTTGTTGGAGTGTTTTCTATCACCTGACCAACATACAGAAATATTCTATGACCATTTACGGAAATATCTCATTTTCCGTATTACCTTCCATGCGATTTACGAGTATAGATTGAACGGCTTGCACTTTGTGCTGATATTAATGTTAAAAGCAATTAATGGTACCGTAACGTATATCGTTAGATTCGTTGGAGTGTCTTCGATCACCAGACCGACATACAAAAAAATCCTATGATCTTTTACGGAAATATCTCATTTTCCGTATTACCTTCCATGCGATTTACGAGTATAGATTGAACGGCTTGCACTTTGTGCTGATATTAACGTTAAAAGCAATTAATGGTGCCGTGACGTATATCGGTAGATTTGTTGGAGTGTCCTCTATCACCTGACTAACATACAAAAAAATCCTATGACTTTTTACGGAAATATCTCATTTTCCGTATTACCTTCCATGCGATTTACTAGTATAGATTGAACGACTTGCACTTTGTGCTGATATTAATGTTAAAAGCGATTAATGGTACCGCGACGTATATCGTTAGATTCGTTGGAGTGTCTTCGATCACCTGACCAACATACAGAAAAATTATATGACCTTTTACGGAAATATCCCATCTTCCGTATTACCTTCCATGCGATTTACGAGTATAGATTGAACGGCTTGCACTTTGTGCTGATATTAATGTTAAAAGCGATTAATGGTGCCGTTACGTATAATGTTAGATTCGTTGGAGTGTCTTCTATCACAGAAAAATCCTATGACCTTTTACGGAAGTATTTCATTTTCCGTATTACCTTCCATGCGATTTACGAGTATAGATTGAACGGCTTGCACTTTGTGCTGATATTAATGTTAAAAGCGATTAATGGTGGTACCGTGACGTACATCGTTAGACTTGTTGGAGTGTCTTCGATCACACGACCAAAATACAGAAAAATCATATGACCTTTTACGCGAAATATCTCATTTTCCGTATTACCTTCCATGCGATTTACTAGTATAGATTGAACGGCTTGTACTTGGTGCTGATATTAATGTTAAAAGCGTTTAATGGTGCCGTGACGTATATCGTTAGATTCGTTGGAGTGTCTTCTATCACCCGACCAACATACAGAAAAAGCCTATGACCATTCACGGAAATGTCTCATTTTCCGTATTACCTTCCATGCAATTTACGAGTATAGATTGAACGGCTTGTACTTTTTGCTGATATTAATGTTAAAAGCGATTAATGGTGCCGAGACGTATATCGTTAGATTCGTTGGAGTGTCTTCGATCACCCGACCAACATACAGAAAAATCCTATGACCTTTCACGGAAATATCTCATTTTCCGTATTACCTTCCATGCGATTTACGAGTATAGATTGAACGGCTTGCACTTGGTGCTGATACTAATGTTAAAAGCGATTAATGGTGCCGTGACGTATATCGTTAGATTCATTGGAGTGTCTTCGATCACCCGACCAACATACAGAAAAATCCTATGACCTTTTACGGAAATATCCCATTTTCCGTATTACCTTCCATGCGATTTACGAGTATAGATTGAACGGCTTGTACTTTTTGCTGATATTAATGTTAAAAGCGATTAATAGTACCGTGACGTATATCGTTAGATTTGTTGGATTGTCCTCTATCACCTGACTAATATACGGAAAAATCCTATGACCTTTTACGGAAATATCTCATTTTCCCTATTACCTTCCATACGATTTACGAGTATAGATTGAACGGCTTGCACTTTGTGCTGATATTAATGTCAAAAGTGATCAAATGTACCGTGACGTATATCGTTAGATTCGTTGGAGTGTCTTCTATCACCCGACCAGCATACAGAAAAATTCTATGACCTTTTACGGAAATATCTCATTTTCCGTATTACAGTAGATTGAACGGCTTGCATTTGGTGCTGATATTAATGTTAAAAGCGATTAATGGTACCGTGACGTATATTGTTAGATTCGTTGGAGTATTTTTGATCACCCGATTAACATACAGAAACGAGTATAGATTGAACGGCTTACACTTTGTGCTGATATTAATGTTAAAAGCGATTAATGGTACCGTGGCGTATATCGTTAGATTCGTTGGAGTGTCTTCGGTCACCCGATTAACATACAAAAAAATCCTATGACCTTTTACGGAAATATCTCATTTTCCGTATTAACTTCCATGCGATTTACGAGTATAGATTGAACGGCTTGCACTTTGTGCTGATATTAATGTTAAAAGCGATTAATGGTACCGTGACGTATATCGTTAGATTCGTTCGAGTGTCTTCAATCACCCGACCAACATACAGAAAAATCCTATGACCTTTTACGGAAATATCTCATTTTCCGTATTACCTTCCATGCGATTTACGAGTATAGATTGAACGGCTTGCACTTTGTGTTGATATTTACGTTAAAAGCAATTAATGGTGCCGTGACGTATATCGTTAGATTCGTTGGAGTGTCTTCTATCACCTGACTATCATACAGAAAAATCCTATGACTTGTTACGGAAATATCTCATTTTCCGTATTACCTTCCATGCGATTTACGAGCATAGATTGAACGGCTTGCACTTGGTGCTGATATTAATGTTAAAAGCGATTAATGGTACCGTGACGTATATCGTTAGATTTGTTGGAGTATCTTCTATCACCTGACCAACATACAGAAAAATCCTATTACCTTTTATGGAAAAATCTCATTTTCCGTATTACCTTCCATGCGATTTACGAGTAAAGATTGAAAGGCTTGCACTTTGTGCTGATATTAATGTTAAAAGCGATTAATGGTACCGTGTCGTATATTGATAGATTTGTTGGAGTGTCTTCTATCACTCGAAGAACATACAGAAAAATCATATGACCTTTTACGGAAATATCTCATTTTCCGTATTACCTTCCATGCGATTTACGAGTATAGATTGAACGGCTTGCACTTGGTGCTGATATCAATGTTAAAAGCGATTAATGGTGCCGTGACGTATATCATTAGATTCGTTGGAGTGTCTTCGATTACCCGACCTACATACAGAAAAATTCTATGACCTTTCACGGAAGTATCTCATTTTCCGTATTACCTTCCATGCGATTTACGAGTATAGATTGAACGGCTTGCATTTGGTGCTGATTTTAATGTTGAAAGCGATTAATGGTGCCGTGACGTACATCGATATATTTGATGTAATGTCATCGATCACCCGACCAACATACAGAAAAATCCTATGACCTTTTACGGAAATATCTCTTTTTCCATATTACCTTCCATGCGATTTACGAGTATAGATTGAACGGCTTGCATTTGGTGCTGATATTAATATTAGAAGCGATTAATGGTACCGTGACGTAAATTGTTAGATTCGTTGGAGTATCTTTGATCACCCGATTAACATACAGAAAAATCCTATGACCTTTCACAGAAATATCTCATTTTCCGTATTACCTTCCATGCGATTTACGAGTATAGATTGAACGGCTTGCACTTGGTGCTGATACTAATGTTAAAAGCGATTAATGGTGCCGTGACGTATATCGTTAGATTTGTTGGAGTGTCTTCGATCACCCGTCCAACATACAGAAAAATCCTATGACCTTTTACGGAAATATCTCATTTTCCGTATTAACTTCCATGCGATTTACGAGTATAGATTGAACGGCTTGCACTTTGTGCTGATATTAACGTTAAAAGCAATTAATGGTACCGTGACGTATATCGTTAGATTTGTTGGAGTGTCTTCTATCACCTGACCAACATACAGAAATATCCTATGACCATTTACGGAAATATCTCATTTTCCGTATTACCTTCCATGCGATTTACGAGTATAGATTGAACGGCTTGCACTTTGTGCTGATATTAATGTTAAAAGCAATTAATGGTACCGTAACGTATATCGTTAGATTCGTTGGAGTGTCTTCGATCACCCGACCAACATACAAAAAAATCCTATGATCTTTTACGGAAATATTTCATTTTCCGTATTACCTTCCATGCGATTTACGAGTATAGATTGAACGGCTTGCACTTTGTGCTGATATTATCGTTAAAAGCAATTAATGGTGCCGTGACGTATATCGTTAGATTTGTTGGAGTGTCCTCTATCACCTGACTAACATACAAAAAAATCCTATGACTTTTTACGGAAATATCTCATTTTCCGTATTACCTTACATGCGATTTACTAGTATAGATTGAACGACTTGCACTTTGTGCTGATATTAATGTTAAAAGCGATTAATGGTACCGCGACGTATATCGTTAGATTCGTTGGAGTGTCTTCGATCACCTGACCAACATACAGAAAAATTATATGACCTTTTACGGAAATATCCCATCTTCCGTATTACCTTCCATGCGATTTACGAGTATAGATTGAACGGCTTGCACTTTGTGCTGATATTAATGTTAAAAGCGATTAATGGTGCCGTTACGTATAATGTTAGATTCGTTGGAGTGTCTTCTATCACAGAAAAATCCTATGACCTTTTACGGAAGTATCTCATTTTCCGTATTACCTTCCATGCGATTTACGAGTATAGATTGAACGGCTTGCACTTTGTGCTGATATTAATGTTAAAAGCGATTAATGGTGGTACCGTGACGTACATCGTTAGACTTGTTGGAGTGTCTTCGATCACACGACCAAAATACAGAAAAATCATATGACCTTTTACGCGAAATATCTCATTTTCCGTATTACCTTCCATGCGATTTACTAGTATAGATTGAACGGCTTGTACTTGGTGCTGATATTAATGTTAAAAGCGTTTAATGGTGCCGTGACGTATATCGTTAGATTCGTTGGAGTGTCTTCTATCACCCGACCAACATACAGAAAAAGCCTATGACCATTCACGGAAATGTCTCATTTTCCGTATTACCTTCCATGCGATTTACGAGTATAGATTGAACGGCTTGTACTTTTTGCTGATATTAATGTTAAAAGCGATTAATGGTGCCGAGACGTATATCGTTAGATTTGTTGGAGTGTCTTCGATCACCCGACCAACATACAGAAAAATCCTATGACCTTTCACGGAAATATCTCATTTTCCGTATTACCTTCCATGCGATTTACGAGTATAGATTGAACGGCTTGCACTTGGTGCTGATACTAATGTTAAAAGCGATTAATGGTGCCGTGACGTATATCGTTAGATTCATTGGAGTGTCTTCGATCACCCGACCAACATACAGAAAAATCCTATGACCTTTTACGGAAATATCCCATTTTCCGTATTACCTTCCATGCGATTTACGAGTATAGATTGAACGGCTTGTACTTTTTGCTGATATTAATGTTAAAAGCGATTAATAGTACCGTGACGTATATCGTTAGATTTGTTGGATTGTCCTCTATCACCTGACTAATATACGGAAAAATCCTATGACCTTTTACGGAAATATCTCATTTTCCGTATTACCTTCCATGCGATTTACGAGTATAGATTGAACGGCTTGCACTTTGTGCTGATATTAATGTCAAAAGTGATCAAATGTACCGTGACGTATATCGTTAGATTCGTTGGAGTGTCTTCTATCACCCGACCAGCATACAGAAAAATTCTATGACCTTTTACGGAAATATCTCATTTTCCGTATTACAGTAGATTGAACGGCTTGCACTTGGTGCGGATATTAATGTTAAAAGCGATTAATGGTGCCGTGACGTATATCGTTAGATTCGTTGGAGTGTCTTCGATCACCCGAGTAACATACAGAAAAATCCTATGACCTTTTACGGAAGTATCTCATTTTCCGTATTACCTTCCATGCGATTTACGAGTATAGATTGAACGGCTTGCATTTGGTGCTGATATTAATGTTAAAAGCGATTAATGGTACCGTCATGTATATCGCTAGATTTGTTGGAGAGTCTGCTATCACCCGACCAACATACAGAAAAATCCTATGACCTTTTACGGAAATATCTCATTTTCCGTATTATCTTCCATACGATCTACGAGTATAGATTGAACGGCTTGCATTTGGTGCTGATTTTAATGTTGAAAGCGATTAATGGTGCCGTGACGTATATCGTTAGATTTGTTGGAGTGTCTTCAATTACCCGACTAACATACAGAAAAATCCTATGACCTTTTACGGAAATATCCCATTTTCCGTATTACCTTCCATGCGATTTACGAGTATAGATTGAACGGCTTGTACTTGGTGCTGATATTAATGTTAAAAGCGATTAATGGTACCGTGATGTATATTGTTAGATTCGTTGGAGTGTTCTCTATCACCTGACCAACATACAGAAAAATCCTATGACCTTTTACGGAAATATCCCATTTTCCGTATTACCTTCCATGCGATTTACGAGTATAGATTGAACGGCTTGCACTTTGTGCTGATATTAATGTTAAAAGCGATTAATGGTACCGTGACGTATATCGTTAGATTCGTTGGAGTGTCTTCGATCACCTAACCAACATACAGAAATATTCTATGATCTTTTACGGAAATATCCCATCTTCCGTATTACCTTCCATGCGATTTACGAGTATAGATTGAACGGCTTGCACTTTGTGCTGATATTAATGTTAAAAGCGATTAATGGTGCCGTTACGTATATTGTTAGATTCGTTGGAGTGTCTTCGATCACCCGACGAACATACAGAAAAATTCTATGACCTTTTAGGGAAGTATCTCATTTTCCGCATTACCTTCCATGCGATTTACGAGTATAGATTGAACGGCTTGCACTTTGTGCTGATATTAATGTTAAAAGCGATTAATGGTACCGTGACGTACATCGTTAGATTTGTTGGAATGTCTTCTATCACCTGACCAACATACAGAAAAATCATATGACCTTTTACGGAAATATCTCATTTTCCGTATTACCTTCCATGCGATTTACTAGTATAGATTGAACGGCTTGTACTTGGTGCTGATATTAATGTTAAAAGCGATTAATGGTGCCGTGACGTATATCGTTAGATTTGTTGGAGTGTCTTCGATCACCCGACCAACATACAGAAAAAGCCTATGACCTTTCACGGAAATATCTCATTTTCCGTATTACCTTCCATGCGATTTACGAGTATAGATTGAACGGCTTGTACTTTTTGGTGATATGAATGTTAAAAGCGATTAATGGTGCCGAGACGTATATCGTTAGATTCGTTGGAGTGTCTTCAATCACCCGACCAACATACAGAAAAATCCTATGACCTTTCACAGAAATATCTCATTTTCCGTATTACCTTCCATGCGATTTACGAGTATAGATTGAACGGCTTGCACTTGGTGCTGATACTAATGTTAAAAGCGATTAATGGTGCCGTGACGTATATCGTTAGATTCATTGGAGTGTCTTCGATCACCCGACCAACAAACAAAAAAATCCTATGACCTTTTACGGAAATATCTCATTTTCCGTATTACCTTCCATGCGATTTACGAGTATAGATTGAACGGCTTGTACTTTTTGCTGATATTAATGTTAAAAGCGATTAATGGTACCGTGACGTATATTGTTAGATTTGTTGGATTGTCCTCTATCACCTGACTAATATACAGAAAAATCCTATGACCTTTTACGGAAATATCTCATTTTCCGTATTACAGTAGATTGAACGGCTTACACTTGGTGCGGGTATTAATGTTAAAAGCGATTAATGGTGCCGTGACGTATATCGTTAGATTCGTTGGAGTGTCTTCGATCACCCGAGTAACATACAGGAAAATCCTATGACCTTTTACGGAAGTATCTCATTTTCCGTATTAACTTCCATGCGATTTACGAGTATAGATTGAACGGCTTGTACATTTTGGTGATATGAATGTTAAAAGCGATTAATGGTGCCGAGACGTATATCGTTAGATTCGTTGGAGTGTCTTCAATCACCCGACCAACATACAGAAAAATCCTATGACCTTTCACAGAAATATCTCATTTTCCGTATTACCTTCCATGCGATTTACGAGTATAGATTGAACGGCTTGCACTTGGTGCTGATACTAATGTTAAAAGCGATTAATGGTGCCGTGACGTATATCGTTAGATTCACTGGAGTGTCTTCGATCACCCGACCAACATACAGAAAAATTCTATGACCTTTTACGGAAGTATCTCATTTTCCGCATTACCTTCCATGCGATTTACGAGTATAGATTGAACGGCTTGCATTTTGTGCTGATATTAATGTCAAAAGTGATCACATGTACCGTGACGTATATCGTTAGATTCGTTGGAGTGTCTTCTATCACCCGACCAACATACAGAAAAATTCTATGACCTTTTACGGAAATATCTCATTTTCCGTATTACCTTCCATGCGATTTACGAGTATAGATTGAACGGCTTGTACTTTGTGCTGATATTAATGTTAAAAGCGATTAATGGTGCCGTAACGTATATCGTTAGATTTGTTGGAGTGTCTTCGATCACTCGACCAATATACAGAAAAATCCTATGACCTTTTACGGAAATACCCCATTTTCCGTATTACCTTCCATGCGATTTACGAGTATAGATTGAACGGCTTGCACTTGGTCCTGATATTAATGTGAAAAGCAATTATTGGTACCGTTGGAGTGTACTCTATCACCTGACTAATATACAGAAAAATCCTATGACCTTTTACGGAAATATCTCATTTTCCGTATTACCTTCCATGCGATTTACGAGTATAGATTGAACGGCTTGCACTTTGTGCTGATATTAATGTTAAAAGCGATTAATAGTACCGTGACGTATATCGTTAGATTCGTTGGAGTGTCTTCTATCACCCGACCAACATACAGAAAAATCCTATGACCTTTTACGGAAATATCTCATTTTCCGTATTACCTTACATGCGATTTACGAGTATAGATTGAACGGCTTGCACTTGGTGCTGGTTTTAATGTTAAAAGCGATTAATGGTACCGTGACGTATATCGATAGATTTGTTGGAGTTTCCTCTATCACCTGACCAACACACAGAAAAATCCTATGACCGTTTACGGAAATATCTCATTTTCCGTATTACCTTCCATGCGATTTACGAGTATAGATTGAACGGCTTGCACTTTGTGCTGATATTAATGTTAAAAGCAATTTATGGTGCCGTGACGTATATCGTTAGATTTGTTGGAGTGTCTTCGATCACCCGACCAATATACAGAAAAATCCTATGATCTTTTACGGAAATATCTCATTTTCCGTATTACCTTCCATGCGATTTACGAGTATAGATTGAACGGCTTGTACTTGGTGCTGATATTAATGTTAAAAGCGATTATTGGTAACCGTGACGTATATCGTTAGATTTGTTGGACTGTACTCTATCACCTGACCAATATACAGAAAAATCCTATGACCTTTTACGGAAATATCTCATTTTCCGTATTACCTTCCATGCGATTTACGAGTATAGATTGAACGGCTTGCACTTTGTGCTAATATTAATGTTAAAAGCGATTAATAGTACCGTGACGTATATCGTTAGATTCGTTGGAGTGTCTTCTATCACCCGACCAACATACAGTAAAATCCTATGACCTTTTACGGAAATATCTCATTTTCCGTATTACCATCCATGCGATTTACGAGTATACATTGAACGGCTTGCACTTTGTGCTGATATTAATGTAAGAAACGATTAATGGTACCGTGACGTGTATCGTTAGATTTGTTGGAGTGTCTTCTATTACCCGACCAACATACAAAAAAATTCTATTACCTTTTACGGAAATATCTCATTTTCCGTATTACCTTCCATGCGATTTACGAGTATAGATTGAACGGCTTGCATTTGGTGCTGATATTAATGTTAAAAGCGATTAATGGTACCGTCATGTAAATCGTTAGATTTGTTGGAGTGTCTGCTATCACCTGACCAACATACAGAAAAATCCTATGACAATTTACGGATTCATCTTTTTTTCCGTATTATCTTCCATACGATTTACGAGTATAGATTGAACGGCTTGCATTTGGTGCTGATATTAATGTTAAAAGCGATTAATGGTACCGTAGCGTATATCGACAGATTTGTTGGAGTGTCCTCTATTACCTGACCAACATACAGAAAAATCCTATGACCTTTTATGGAAATATCTCATTTTCCGTATTACCTTCCATGCGATTTACGAGTATAGATTGAACGGCTTGCACTTTGTGCTGATATTAATGTTAAAAGCGATTAATGGTGCCGTATCGTATATCGTTAGATTTGTTGGAGTGTCTTCGATCACCCGACCAATATACAGGAAAATCCTATGACATTTTACGGAAATACCCCATTTTCCGTATTACCTTCCATGCGATTTACGAGTATAGATTGAACGGCTTGTACTTGGTGCTGATATTAATGTTAAAAGCGATTAATGGTACCGTGACATATATCGTTAGATTCGTTGAAGTGTACTCTATCACCTGACTAATATACAGAAAAATTCTATGACCTTTTACGGAAATATCTCATTTTCCGTATTACCTTCCATGCGATTTACGAGTATAGATTGAACGGCTTGCACTTTGTGCTGATATTAATGTTAAAAGCGATTAATGGTACCGTGACGTATATCGTTAAATTCGTTGGAGTGTTTTCGATCACCCGACTAACAAACAGAAAAATCCTATGACCTTTTACGGAAATATCTCATTTTCCGTATTACCTTCCATGCGATTTACGAGTATAGATTGAACGGCTTGCATTTGGTGCTGATATTAATGTTAAAAGCGATTAATGGTGCCGTGACGTATATCGTTAGATTCGTTGGAGTGTCTTCTATTACCCAACCACCATACAGAAAAATCCTATGACCTTTGACGGAAATATCTCATTTTCCGTATTATCTTCCATACGATTTACGAGTTTAGATTGAACGGCTTGCATATGGTGCTGATATTAATGTTAAAAGCGATTAATGGTACCGTGGCGTATATCGATAGATTTGTTGGAGTGTCCTCTATCACCCGACCAACATACAGGAAAATCCTATGACCTTTTACGGAAATATCTCATTTTCCGTATTACCTGATTGAACGGCTTGCACTTTGTGCTGATATTAATGTTAAAAGCGATTAATGGTGCCGTTACGTATATCGTTAGATTCGTTGGAGTGTCTTCTATCACCCGACCAACATACAGAAAAATTCTATGACCTTTTACGGAAATATCTCATTTTCCGTATTGCCTTCCATGCGATTTACGAGTATAGATTGAACGGCTTGCACTTTGTGCTGATATTAATGTTAAAAGCGATTAATGGTACCGTGACGTATATCGTTAGATTCGTTGGAGTGTCTTCGATCACCCGACCAACATACAGAAAGATCCTATGACCTTTTACGGAAATATCTCATTTTCCGTATTACCTTCCATGCGATTTACGAGTATAGATTGAACGGCTTGTACTTGGTGCTGATATTCATGTTAAAAGCAATTAATGGTACCGTGACGTATATCGTTAGATTCGTTGGAGTGTCTTCGATCACCCGACTAACATACAGAAAAATCCTATGACCTTTTACGGAAATATCTCATTTTTCGTATTGCCTTCCATGCGATTTACGAGTATAGATTGAACAGCTTGCACTTTGTGCTGATATTCATGTTAAAAGCAATTAATGGTACCGTGACGTATATCGTTAGATTCGTTGGAGTGTCTTCGATCACCCGACCAACATACAAAAAAATTCTATGACCTTTTACGGAAATATCTCATTTTCCGTATTACCTTCCATGCGATTTACGAGTATAGATTGAACGGCTTGTACTTTGTGCTGATATTAATGTTAAAAACGATTAATGGTGCCGTAACGTATATCGTTAGATTTGTTGGAGTGTCTTCGATCACCCGACCAATATACAGAAAAATCCTATGACCTTTTACGGAAATACCCCATTTTCCGTATTACCTTCCATGCGATTTACGAGTATAGATTGAACGGCTTGCACTTGGTCCTGATATTAATGTTAAAAGCGATTAATGGTACCGTGACGTATATCGTTAAATTCGTTGGAGTGTCTTCGATCACCCGACTAACATACAGAAAAATCCTATGACCTTTTATGGAAATATCTCATTTTCCGTATTACCTGATTGAACGGCTGGCACTTTGTGCTGATATTAATGTTAAAAGCGATTAATGGTGCCGCTTTGTATATCGTTAGATTCGTTGGAGTGTCTTCGATCACCCGACTAACATACAGAAAAATCCTATGACCTTTTACGGAAATATCTCATTTTCCGTATTACCTGATTGAACGGCTGGCACTTTGTGCTGATATTAATGTTAAAAGCGATTAATGGTGCCGCTTTGTATATCGTTAGATTCGTTGGAGTGTCTTCTATCACCCGACCAACATACAGACAAGTCCTATGACCTTTTACGGAAATATCTCATTTTCCGTATTGCCTTCCATGCGATTTACGAGTATAGATTGAACGGCTTGCACTTTGTGCTGATATTAATGTTAAAAGCGATTAATGGTGCCGTATCGTATATCGTTAGATTTGTTGGAGTGTCTTCGATCACCCGACCAATATACAGAAAAATCCTATGACATTTTACGGAAATACCCCATTTTCCGTATTACCTTCCATGCGATTTACGAGTATAGATTGAACGGCTTGTACTTGGTGCTGATATTAATGTTAAAAGCGATTAATGGTACCGTGACATATATCGTTAGATTCGTTGAAGTGTACTCTATCACCTGACTAATATACAGAAAAATTCTATGACCTTTTACGGAAATATCTCATTTTCCGTATTACCTTCCATGCGATTTACGAGTATAGATTGAACGGCTTGCACTTTGTGCTGATATTAATGTTAAAAGCGATTAATGGTACCGTGACGTATATCGTTAAATTCGTTGGAGTGTCTTCGATCACCCGACTAACAAACAGAAAAATCCTATGACCTTTTACGGAAATATCTCATTTTCCGTATTACCTTCCATGCGATTTACGAGTATAGATTGAACGGCTTGCATTTGGTGCTGATATTAATGTTAAAAGCGATTAATGGTGCCGTGACGTATATCGTTAGATTCGTTGGAGTGTCTTCTATTACCCAACCAACATACAGAAAAATCCTATGACCTTTTACGGAAATATCTCATTTTCCGTATTATCTTCCATACGATTTACGAGTTTAGATTGAACGGCTTGCATATGGTGCTGATATTAATGTTAAAAGCGATTAATGGTACCGTGGCGTATATCGATAGATTTGTTGGAGTGTCCTCTATCACCCGACCAACATACAGGAAAATCCTATGACCTTTTACGGAAATATCTCATTTTCCGTATTACCTGATTGAACGGCTTGCACTTTGTGCTGATATTAATGTTAAAAGCGATTAATGGTGCCGTGACGTATATCGTTAGATTCGTTGGAGTGTCTTCTATCACCCGACCAACATACAGAAAAATTCTATGACCTTTTACGGAAATATCTCATTTTCCGTATTGCCTTCCATGCGATTTACGAGTATAGATTGAACGGCTTGCACTTTGTGCTGATATTAATGTTAAAAGCAATTAATGGTACCGTGACGTATATCGTTAGATTCGTTGGAGTGTCTTCGATCACCCGACCAACATACAGAAAGATCCTATGACCTTTTTACGGAAATATCTCATTTTCCGTATTACCGTCCATGCGATTTACGAGTATAGATTGAACGGCTTGTACTTGGTGCTGATATTCATGTTAAAAGCAATTAATGGTACCGTGACGTAAATCGTTAGATTCGTTGGAGTGTCTTCGATCACCCGACTAACATACAGAAAAATCCTATGACCTTTTACGGAAATATCTCATTTTCCGTATTACCTGATTGAACGGCTGGCACTTTGTGCTGATATTAATGTTAAAAGCGATTAATGGTGCCGCTCTGTATATCGTTAGATTCGTTGGAGTGTCTTCTATCACCCGACCAACATACAGACAAATCCTATGACCTTTTACGGAAATATCTCATTTTCCGTATTGCCTTCCATGCGATTTACGAGTATAGATTGAACAGCTTGCACTTTGTGCTGATATTCATGTTAAAAGCAATTAATGGTACCGTGACGTATATCGTTAGATTCGTTGGAGTGTCTTCGATCACCCGACCAACATACAAAAAAATTCTATGACCTTTTACGGAAATATCTCATTTTCCGTATTACCTTCCATGCGATTTACGAGTATAGATTGAACGGCTTGTACTTTGTGCTGATATTAATGTTAAAAACGATTAATGGTGCCGTAACGTATATCGTTAGATTTGTTGGAGTGTCTTCGATCACCCGACCAATATACAGAAAAATCCTATGACCTTTTACGGAAATACCCCAGTTTCCGTATTACCTTCCATGCGATTTACGAGTATAGATTGAACGGCTTGCACTTGGTCCTGATATTAATGTTAAAAGCGATTATTGGTACCGTGACCTATATCGTTAGATTCGTTGGAGTGTACTCTATCACCTGACTAATATACAGAAAAGTTCTATGACCTTTTACGGAAATATCTCATTTTCCGTATTACCTTCCATGCGATTTACGAGTATAGACTGAACGGCTTGCACTTTGTGCTGATATTAATGTTAAAAGCGATTAATAGTACCGTGACGTATATCGTTAGATTCGTTGGAGTGTCTTCTATCACCCGACCAACATACAGAAAAATCCTATAACTTTTTACGGAAATATCTCATTTTCCGTATTACCTTCCATGCGATTTACGAGTATAGATTGAACGGCTTGCACTTGGTGCTGGTATTAATGTAAAACGCGATTAATGGTACCGTGACGTATATCGATAGATTTGTTGGAGTTTCCTCTATCACCTGACTAACACACAGGAAAATCCTATGACCTTTTACGGAAATATCTCACTTTCTGTATTACCTTCCATGCGATTTACGAGTATAGATTGAACGGCTTGCACTTTGTGCTGATATTAATGTTAAAAGAGATTTATGGTGCCGTGACGTATATCGTTAGATTTGCTGGAGCGTCTTCGATCACCCGACCAATATACAGAAAAATCCTATGATCTTTTACGGAAATATCTCATTTTCCGTATTACCTTCCATGCGATTTACGAGTATAGATTGAACGGCTTGTACTTGGTGCTGATATTAATGTTAAAAGCGATTAATGGTACCGTGGCGTATATCGATAGATTTGTTGGAGTGTACTCTATCACCTGACCAATATACAGAAAAATCCTATGACCTTTTACGGAAATGTCTCATTTTCCGTATTACCTTCCATGCGATTTACGAGTATAGATTGAACGGCTTGCACTTTGTGCTGATATTAATGTTAAAAGCGATTAATGGTACCGTGACGTATATCGTTAGATTCGTTGGAGTGTCTTCTATCACCCGACCAACATACAGAAAAATCCTACGACCTCTTACGGAAATATCTCATTTTCCGTATTACCATCCATGCGATTTACGAGTATAGATTGAACGGCTTGCACTTGGTGCTGGTATTAATGTTAAAAGCGATTAATGGTACCGTGAGGTATATCGATAGATTTGTTGGAGTTTCCTCTATCACCTGACTAACACACAGAAAAATCCTATGATTTTTTACGGAAATATCTCATTTTCCGTATTACCTTCCATGCGATTTACGAGTATAGATTGAACGGCTTGCACTTTGTGCTGGTATTAATGTTAAAAACAATTTATGGTACCGTGACGTATTTCGTTAGATTTGTTGGAGTGTCTTCTATTACCCGACTAACATACAAAAAAATTCTATGACCGTTTACGGAAATATCTCATTTTCCGTATTACCTTCCATGCGATTTACGAGTATAGATTGAACGGCTTGCACTTTGTGCTGATATTAATGTTAAAAGCGATTAATGGTGCCGTGACGTATATCGTTAGATTCGTTGGAGTGTCTGCTATCACCCGACCAACATACAGAAAAATCCTATGACCGTTTACGGAAATATCTCATTTTCCGTATTACCTTCCATGCGATTTACGAGTATAGATTGAACGGCTTGCACTTTGTGCTGATATTAATGTTAAAAGCGATTAATGGTGCCGTGACGTATATCGCTAGATTTGTTGGAGTGTTTGCTATCACCCGACCAACATACAGAAAAATTCTATGACCTGTTACGGAAATATCTCATTTTCCGTATTACCTTCCATGCGATTTACGAGTATAGATTGAACGGCTTGCACTTTGTGCTGATATTAATGTAAGAAACGATTAATGGTACCGTCATGTATATCGTTAGATTTGTTGGAGTGTCTGCTATCACCTGACCAACATACAGAAAAATCCTATGACAATTTGCAGATTCATCTTTTTTTCCGTATTATCTTCCATACGATTTACGAGTATAGATTGAACGGCTTGCATTTGGTGCTGATATTAATGTTAAAAGCGATTAATGGTACCGTAGCGTATATCGACAGATTTGTTGGAGTGTCCTCTATCACCTGATAAACATACAGAAAAATCCTATAACCTTTTATGGAAATATCTCATTTTCCGTATTACCTTCCATGCGATTTACGAGTATAGATTGAACGGCTTGCACTTTGTGCTGATATTAATGTTAAAAGCGATTAATGGTGCCGTAACGTATATCGTTAGATTTGTTGGAGTGTCTTCGATCACCCGACCAACATACAGAAAAATTCTATGACCTTCTACGGAAGTATCTCATTTTCCGTATTACCTTCCATGCGATTTACGAGTATAGATTGAACGGCTTGCATTTGGTGCTGATATTAATGTTAAAAGCGATTAATGGTACCGTCATGTATATCGTTAGATTTGTTGGAGTGTCTGCTAGCACCTGGCTAACATACAGAAAAATCCTATGACCTTTTACGGAAATACGTCATTTTTCGTATTATCTTCCATACGATTTACGAGTATAGATTGAACGGCTTGCATTTGGTGCTGATATTAATGTTAAAAGCGATTAATGGTACCGTGGCCTATATCGATAGATTTGATGGAGTGTCTTCTATCACCTGACCAACATACAGAAAAATTTTATGACCTTTTATGGAAATATCTCATTTCCCGAATTACCTTCCATGCGATTTACGAGTATAGATTGAACGGCCTGCACTTTGTGCTGATATTAAAGTTAAAAGCGATTAATGGTGACGTGACGTATATCGTTAGATTTGTTGGAGTGTCTTCGATCACCCGACCAATATACAGAAAAATCCTATGACATTTTACGGAAATACCCCATTTTCCGTATTACCTTCCATGCGATTTACGAGTATAGATTGAACGGCTTGTACTTGGTGCTGATATTAATGTTAAAAGCGATTATTGGTACCGTGACGTATATCGTTAGATTTGTTGGAGTGTACTCTATCACCTGACCAATATACAGAAAAATCCTATGACCTTTTACGGAAATATCTCATTTTCCGTATTACCTTCCATGCGATTTACGAGTATAGATTGAACGGCTTGCATTTGGTGCTGATATTAATGTTAAAAGCGATTAATAGTACCGTGACGTATATCGTTAGATTCGTTGGAGTGTCTTCTATTACCCGACCAACATACAGAAAAATCCTATGACCTTTTACGGAAATATCTCATTTTCCGTATTACCTTCCATGCGATTTACGAGTATAGATTGAACGGCTTGCATATGGTGCTGGTATTAATGTTAAAAGCGATTAATGGTACCGTGACGTATATCGATAGATTTGTTGGAGTTTCCTCTATCACCTGACTAACACACAGAAAAATCCTATGATCTTTTACGGAAATATCTCATTTTCCGTATTACCTTCCATGCGATTTACGAGTATAGATTGAACGGCTTGCACTTTGTGCTGGTATTAATGTTAAAAACAATTAATGGTACCGTGACGTATTTCGTTAGATTTGTTGGAGTGTCTTCTATTACCCGACCAACATACAGAAAAATTCTATGACCTTTTACGGAAATATCTCATTTTCCGTATTACCTTCCATGCGATTTACGAGTATAGATTGAACGGCTTGCACTTTGTGCTGATATTAATGTTAAAAGCGATTAATGGTGCCGTGACGTATATCGTTAGATTCGTTGGAGTGTCTGCTATCACCCGACCAACAAAAAAAAAATCCTATGACCTTTTACGGAAATATCTCATTTTCCGTATTACCTTCCATGCGATTTACGAGTATAGATTGAACGGCTTGCACTTTGTGCTGATATTAATGTTAAAAGCGATTAATGATGCCGTGACGTATATCGCTAGATTCGTTGAAGTGTTTGCTATCACCCGACCAACATACAGAAAAATCCTATGACCTGTTACGGAAATATCTCATTTTCCGTATTACCTTCCATGCGATTTACGAGTATAGATTGAACGGCTTGCACTTTGTGCTGATATTAATGTAAGAAACGATTAATGGTGCCGTGACGTGTATCGTTAGATTTGTTGGAGTGTCTTCTATTACCCGACCAACATACAAAAAAATTCTATGACAATTTACGGATTCATCTTTTTTTCCGTATTATCTTCCATACGATTTACGAGTATAGATTGAACGGCTTGCATTTGGTGCTGATATTAATGTTAAAAGCGATTAATGGTGCCGTAACGTATATCGTTAGATTTGTTGGAGTGTCTTCGATCACCCGACCAACATACAGACAAATTCTATGACCTTTTACGGAAGTATCTCATTTTCCGTATTACCTTCCATGCGATTTACGAGTATAGATTGAACGGCTTGCATTTGGTGCTGATATTAATGTTAAAAGCGATTAATGGTACCGTCATGTATATCGTTAGATTTGTTGGAGTGTCTTCGATCACCCGACCAATATACAGAAAAATTCTATGACCCTTTACGGAAATATCTCATTTTCCGTATTACCTTCCATGCGATTTACGAGTATAGATTGAACGGCTTGCACTTTGTGCTGATATTAATGTTAAAAGCGATTAATGGTACCGTGACGTTTATCGTTAGATTTGTTGGAGTGTCTTCTATCACCCGACTAACAAACAGAAAAATCCTATGACCTTTTACGGAAATATCTCATTTTCCGTATTACCTTCCATGCGATTTACGAGTATAGATTGAACGGCTTGCATTTGGTGCTGATATTAATGTTAAAAGCGATTAATGGTGCCGTGAAGTACATCGTTAGATTCGTTGGAGTGTCTTCTATTACCCGACCAACATACAGAAAAATCCTATGACCTTTTACGGAAATATCTCATTTTCCGTATTATCTTCCATACGATTTACGAGTATAGATTGAACGGCTTGCATTTGGTGCTGATGTTAATGTTAAAAGCGATTAATGGTACCGTAGCGTATATCAACAGATTTGTTGGAGTGTCCTCTATCACCTGACCAACATACAGAAAAATCCTATAACCTTTTATGGAAATATCTCATTTTCCGTATTACCTTCCATGCGATTTACGAGTATAGATTGAACGGCTTGCACTTTGTGCTGATATTAATGTTAAAAGCGATTAATGGTGCCGTAACGTATATCGTTAGATTTGTTGGAGTGTCTTCGATCACCCGACCAACATACAGAAAAATTCTATGACCTTTTACGGAAGTATCTCATTTTCCGTATTACCTTCCATGCGATTTACGAGTATAGATTGAACGGCTTGCATTTGGTGCTGATATTAATGTTAAAAGCGATTAATGGTACCGTCATGTAAATCGTTAGATTTGTTGGAGTGTCTGCTAGCACCTGGCTAACATACAGAAAAATCCTATGACCTTTTACGGAAATACGTCATTTTTCGTATTATCTTCCATACGATTTACGAGTATAGATTGAACGGCTTGCATTTGGTGCTGATATTAATGTTAAAAGCGATTAATGGTACCGTAGCGTATATCGACAGATTTGTTGGAGTGTCCTCTATCACCCGACCAACATACAGAAAAATCCTATGACCTTTTACGGAAATATCTCATTTTCCGTATTACCTGATTGAATTGCTTGCACTTTGTGCTGATACTAATGTTAAAAGCGATTAATGGTGCCGTTACGTATATCGTTAGATTTGTTGGAGTGTCTTCTATCACCCGACCAACATACAGAAAAATTCTATGACCTTTTACGGAAATATCTCATTTTCCGTATTACCTTCCATGCGATTTACGAGTATAGATTGAACGGCTTGCATTTGGTGCTGATATTAATGTTAAAAGCGATTAATGGTGCCGTGACGTACATCGTTAGATTCGTTGGAGTGTCTTCTATTACCCGACCAACATACAGAAAAATCCTATGACCTTTTACGGAAATATCTCATTTTCCGTATTATCTTCCATACGATTTACGAGTATAGATTGAACGGCTTGCATTTGGTGCTGATATTAATGTTAAAAGCGATTAATGGTACCGTAGCGTATATCGACAGATTTGTTGGAGTGTCCTCTATCACCCGACCAACATACAGAAAAATCCTATGACCTTTTACGGAAATATCTCATTTTCCGTATTACCTGATTGAATTGCTTGCACTTTGTGCTGATACTAATGTTAAAAGCGATTAATGGTGCCGTTACGTATATCGTTAGATTTGTTGGAGTGTCTTCTATCACCCGACCAACATACAGAAAAATTCTATGACCTTTTACGGAAATATCTCATTTTCCGTATTACCTTCCATGCGATTTACGAGTATAGATTGAACGGCTTGCATTTGGTGCTGATATTAATGTTAAAAGCGATTAATGGTGCCGTGAAGTACATCGTTAGATTCGTTGGAGTGTCTTCTATTACCCGACCAACATACAGAAAAATCCTATGACCTTTTACGGAAATATCTCATTTTCCGTATTATCTTCCATACGATTTACGAGTATAGATTGAACGGCTTGCATTTGGTGCTGATATTAATGTTAAAAGCGATTAATGGTACCGTAGCGTATATCAACAGATTTGTTGGAGTGTCCTCTATCACCTGACCAACATACAGAAAAATCCTATAACCTTTTATGGAAATATCTCATTTTCCGTATTACCTTCCATGCGATTTACGAGTATAGATTGAACGGCTTGCACTTTGTGCTGATATTAATGTTAAAAGCGATTAATGGTGCCGTAACGTATATCGTTAGATTTGTTGGAGTGTCTTCGATCACCCGACCAACATACAGAAAAATTCTATGACCTTTTACGGAAGTATCTCATTTTCCGTATTACCTTCCATGCGATTTACGAGTATAGATTGAACGGCTTGCATTTGGTGCTGATATTAATGTTAAAAGCGATTAATGGTACCGTCATGTAAATCGTTAGATTTGTTGGAGTGTCTGCTAGCACCTGGCTAACATACAGAAAAATCCTATGACCTTTTACGGAAATACGTCATTTTTCGTATTATCTTCCATACGATTTACGAGTATAGATTGAACGGCTTGCATTTGGTGCTGATATTAATGTTAAAAGCGATTAATGGTACCGTAGCGTATATCGACAGATTTGTTGGAGTGTCCTCTATCACCCGACCAACATACAGAAAAATCCTATGACCTTTTACGGAAATATCTCATTTTCCGTATTACCTGATTGAATTGCTTGCACTTTGTGCTGATACTAATGTTAAAAGCGATTAATGGTGCCGTTACGTATATCGTTAGATTTGTTGGAGTGTCTTCTATCACCCGACCAACATACAGAAAAATTCTATGACCTTTTACGGAAATATCTTATTTTCCGTATTACCTTCCATGCGATTTACGAGTATAGATTGAACGGCTTGCATTTGGTGCTGATATTAATGTTAAAAGCGATTAATGGTGCCGTGACGTACATCGTTAGATTCGTTGGAGTGTCTTCTATTACCCGACCAACATACAGAAAAATCCTATGACCTTTTACGGAAATATCTCATTTTCCGTATTATCTTCCATACGATTTACGAGTATAGATTGAACGGCTTGCATTTGGTGCTGATATTAATGTTAAAAGCGATTAATGGTACCGTAGCGTATATCGACAGATTTGTTGGAGTGTCCTCTATCACCCGACCAACATACAGAAAAATCCTATGACCTTTTACGGAAATATCTCATTTTCCGTATTACCTGATTGAATTGCTTGCACTTTGTGCTGATACTAATGTTAAAAGCGATTAATGGTGCCGTTACGTATATCGTTAGATTTGTTGGAGTGTCTTCTATCACCCGACCAACATACAGAAAAATTCTATGACCTTTTACGGAAATATCTCATTTTCCGTATTGCCTTCCATGCGATTTACGAGTATAGATTGAACGGCTTGCACTTTGTGCTGATATTAATGTTAAAAGCAATTAATGGTACCGTGACGTATATCGTTAGATTCGTTGGAGTGTCTTCGATCACCCGACCAACATACAGAAAGATCCTATGACCTTTTACGGAAATATCTCATTTTCCGTATTACCGTCCATGCGATTTACGAGTATAGATTGAACGGCTTGTACTTGGTGCTGATATTCATGTTAAAAGCAATTAATGGTACCACGACGTATATCGTTAGATTCGTTGGAGTGTACTCTATCACCTGACTAATATACAGAAAAATCCTATGATCTTTTACGGAAATATCTCATTTTCCGTATTACCTGATTGAACGGCTGGCACTTTGTGCTGATATTAATGTTAAAAGCGATTAATGGTGCCGCTTTGTATATCGTTGGAGTGTCTTCTATCACCCGACCAACATACAGACAAATCCTATGATCTTTTACGGAAATATCTCATTTTCCGTATTGCCTCCAATGCGATTTACGAGTATAGATTGAACAGCTTGCACTTTGTGCTGATATTCATGTTAAAAGCAATTAATGGTACCGTGACGTATATCGTTAGATTCGTTGGAGTGTCTTCGATCACCCTACCAACATACAAAAAAATTCTATGACCTTTTACGGAAATATCTCATTTTCCGTATTACCTTCCATGCGATTTACGAGTATAGATTGAACGGCTTGTACTTGGTGCTGATATTAATGTTAAAAGCGATTAATGGTACCGAGACGTATATTGTTAGATTTGTTGGAGTGTCCTCTATCACCCGACCAACATACAGAAAAATCCTATGACCTTTTACGGAAATACCCCATTTTCCGTATTACCTTCCATGCGATTTACGAGTATAGATTGAACGGCTTGCACCTTGTGCTGATATTAATATTAAAAGCGATTAATGGTACCGTGACGTATATCGTTAGATTCGTTGGAGTGTCTTCTATCACCTGACTAATATACAGAGAAATCCTATGACCTTTTACGGAAATATCTCATTTTCCGTATTACCTTCCATGTTATTTACGAGTATAGATTGAACGGCTTGCACTTTGTGCTGATATTAATGTTAAAAGCGATTAATGGTACCGTCATATATATCGGTAGATTTGTTGGAGTGTCTGCTATCACCTGACTAACATACAGAAAAATCCTATGACCTTTTACGGAAATATCTCATTTTTTATATCGATAGATTTGTTGGAGTGTCCTCTATCACCTGACCAACATACAGAAAAATCCTATGACCTTTTATGGAAATATCTCATTTTCCGTATTACCTTCCATGCGATTTACGAGTATAGATTGAACGGCTTGCACTTTGTGCTGATATTAATGTTAAAAGCGATTAATGGTGCCGTAACGTATATTGTTAGATTTGTTGGAGTGTCTTCGATCACCCGACCAATATACAAAAAAATCCTATGACCTTTTACGGAAATACCCCATTTTCCGTATTACCTTCCATGCGATTTACGAGTATAGATTGAACGGCTTGTACTTGGTGCTGATATTAATGTTAAAAGCGATTAATGGTACCGTGACGTATATCGTTAAATTCGTTGGAGTGTACTCTATCACCTGACTAATATACAGAAAAATCCTATGACCTTTTACGGAAATATCTCATTTTCCGTATTACCTTCCATGCGATTTACGAGTATAGATTGAACGGCTTGCACTTTGTGCTGATATTAATGTTAAAAGCGATTCATAGTACCGTGACGTATATCGTTAGATTCGTTGGAGTGTCTTCTATCACCCGACTAACATACAGAAAAATCCTATGACCTTTTATGGAAATATCTCATTTTCCGTATTACCTTCCATGCGATTTACGAGTATAGATTGAACGGCTTGCACTTTGTGCTGATATTAATGTTAAAAGTGAATAATGGTACCGTAACGTATATCGATAGATTTGTTGGAGTATCTTCGATCACCCGACCAATATACAGAAAAATCCTATGATCTTTTACGGAAATACCCCATTTTCCGTATTACCTTCCATGCGATCTATGAGTATAGATTGAACGGCTTGCATTTGGTGCTGATATTAATGTTAAAAGCGATTAATGGTACCGTCATGTATATCGTTAGATTTGTTGGAGTGTCTGCTATCACCTGACCAACATACAGAAAAATCCTATGACAATTTACGGATTCATCTTTTTTTCCGTATTATCTTCCATACGATTTACGAGTATAGATTGAACGGCTTGCATTTGGTGCTGATATTAATGTTAAAAGCGATTAATGGTACCATAGCGTATATCGACAGATTTGTTGGAGTGTCCTCTATCACCTGACCAACATACAGAAAAATCCTATAACCTTTTATGGAAATATCTCATTTTCCGTATTACCTTCCATGCGATTTACGAGTATAGATTGAACGGCTTGCACTTTGTGCTGATATTAATGTTAAAAGCGATTAATGGTGCCGTAACGTATATCGTTAGATTTGTTGGAGTGTCTTCGATCACCCGACCAACATACAGACAAATTCTATGACCTTTTACGGAAGTATCTCATTTTCCGTATTACCTTCCATGCGATTTACGAGTATAGATTGAACGGCTTGCATTTGGTGCTGATATTAATGTTAAAAGCGATTAATGGTACCGTCATGTATATCGTTAGATTTGTTGGAGTGTCTGCTAGCACCTGGCTAACATACAGAAAAATCCTATGACCTTTTACGGAAATACGTCATTTTTCGTATTATCTTCCATACGATTTACGAGTATAGATTGAACGGCTTGCATTTGGTGCTGATATTAATGTTAAAAGCGATTAATGGTACCGTGGCCTATATCGATAGATTTGATGGAGTGTCTTCTATCACCCGACCAACATACAGAACAATTTTATGACCTTTTATTGAAATATCTCATTTTCCGTATTACCTTCCATGCGATTTACGAGTATAGATTGAACGGCCTGCACTTTGTGCTGATATTAATGTTAAAAGCGATTAATGGTGCCGTAACGTATATCGTTAGATTTGTTGGAGTGTCTTTGATCACCCGACCAATATACAGAAAAATCCTATGACATTTTACGGAAATACCCAATTTTCCGTATTACCTTCCATGCGATTTACGAGTATAGATTGAACGGCTTGTACTTGGTGCTGATATTAATGTTAAAAGCGATTAATGGTACCGTGACGTATATCGTTAGATTCGTTGAAGTGTACTCTATCACCTGACTAATATACAGAAAAATTCTATGACCTTTTACGGAAATATCTCATTTTCCGTATTACCTTCCATGCGATTTACGAGTATAGATTGAACGGCTTGCACTTTGTGCTGATATTAATGTTAAAAGCGATTAATGGTACCGTGACGTATATCGTTAGATTCGTTGGAGTGTCTTCTATCACCCGACTAACAAACAAAAAAATCCTATGACCTTTTACGGAAATATCTCATTTTCCGTATTACCTTCCATGCGATTTACGAGTATAGATTGAACGGCTTGCATTTGGTGCTGATATTAATGTTAAAAGCGATTAATGGTGCCGTGGCGTATATCGTTAGATTTGTTGGAGTGTCTGCTATCACCCGACCAACATACCGAAAGATCCTATGACCTTTTACGGAAATATCTCATTTTCCGTATTATCTTCCATGCGATTTACGAGTATAGATTGAACGGCTTGTACTTGGTGCTGATATTCATGTTAAAAGCAATTAATGGTACCGTGACGTATATCGTTAGATTCGTTGGAGTGTACTCTATCACCTGACTAATATACAGAAAAATCCTATGTCCTTTTAATGGAAATATCTCATTTTCCGTATTACCTGATTGAACGGCTGGCACTTTGTGCTGATATTAATGTTAAAAGCGATTAATGGTGCCGCTTTGTATATCGTTAGATTCGTTGGAGTGTCTTCAATCACCCGACCAACATACAGACAAATCCTATGACCTTTTACGGAAATATCTCATTTTCCGTATTGCCTTCCATGCGATTTACGAGTATAGATTGAACGGCTTGCACCTTGTGCTGATATTAATATTAAAAGCGATTAATGGTACCGTGACGTATATCGTTAGATTCGTTGGAGTGTCTTCTATCACCCGACTAACATACAGAAAGATCCTATGACTTTTTACGGAAATATCTCATTTTCCGTATTACCGTCCATGCGATTTACGAGTATAGATTGAACGGCTTGTACTTGGTGCTGATATTCATGTTAAAAGCAATTAATGGTACCGTGACGTATATCGTTAGATTCGTTGGAGTGTACTCTATCACCTGACTATTATACAGAAAAATCCTATGACTTTTTACGGAAATATCTCATTTTCCGTAATACCTGATTGAACGGCTGGCACTTTGTGCTGATATTAATGTTAAAAGCGATTAATGGTGCCGCTTTGTATATCGTTAGATTCGTTGGAGTGTCTTCAATCACCCGACCAACATACAGACAAATCCTATGACCTTTTACGGAAATATCTCATTTTCCGTATTGCCTTCAATGCGATTTACGAGTATAGATTGAACGGGTTGCACTTTGTGCTGATATTAATATTAAAAGCGATTAATGGTACCGTGACGTATATCGTTAGATTCGTTGGAGTGTCTGCTATCACCTGACTAACATACAGAAAAATCCTATGACCTTTTACGGAAATATCTCATTTTTTATATCGATAGATTTGTTGGAGTGTCCTCTATCACCTGACCAACATACAGAAAAATCCTATGACCTTTTATGGAAATATCTCATTTTCCGTATTGCCTTCAATGCGATTTACGAGTATAGATTGAACGGCTTGCACTTTGTGCTGATATTAATGTTAAAAGCGATTAATGGTACCGTCATATATATCGGTAGATTTGTTGGAGTGTCTGCTATCACCTGACTAACATACAGAAAAATCCTATGACCTTTTACGGAAATATCTCATTTTTTATATCGATAGATTTGTTGGAGTGTCCTCTACCACCTGACCAACATACAGAAAAATCCTATGACCTTTTATGGAAATATCTCATTTTCCGTATTACCTTCCATGCGATTTACGAGTATAGATTGAACGGCTTGCACTTTGTGCTGATATTAATGTTAAAAGCGATTAATGGTGCCGTAACGTATATTGTTAGATTTGTTGGAGTGTCTTCGATCACCCGACCAATATACAAAAAAATCCTATGACCTTTTACGGAAATACCCCATTTTCCGTATTACCTTCCATGCGATTTACGAGTATAGATTGAACGGCTTGTACTTGGTGCTGATATTAATGTTAAAAGCGATTAATGGTACCGTGACGTATATCGTTAGATTCGTTGGAGTGTACTCTATCACCTGACTAATATACAGAAAAATCCTAGGACCTTTTACGGAAATATCTCATTTTCCGTATTACCTTCCATGCGATTTACGAGTATAGATTGAACGGCTTGCACTTTGTGCTGATATTAATGTTAAAAGCGATTAATAGTACCGTGACGTATATCGTTAGATTCGTTGGAGTGTCTTCTATCACCCGACTAACATACAGAAAAATCCTATGACCTTTTATGGAAATATCTCATTTTCCGTATTACCTTCCATGCGATTTACGAGTATAGATTGAACGGCTTGCACTTTGTGCTGATATTAATGTTAAAAGTGAATAATGGTACCGTAACGTATATCGTTAGATTTGTTGGAGTATCTTCGATCACCCGACCAATATACAGAAAAATCCTATGATCTTTTACGGAAATACCCCATTTTCCGTATTACCTTCCATGCGATCTATGAGTATAGATTGAACGGCTTGCATTTGGTGCTGATATTAATGTTAAAAGCGATTAATGGTACCGTCATGTATATCGTTAGATTTGTTGGAGTGTCTGCTATCACCTGACCAACATACAGAAAAATCCTATGACAATTTACGGATTCATCTTTTTTTCCGTATTATCTTCCATACGATTTACGAGTATAGATTGAACGGCTTGCATTTGGTCCTGATATTAATGTTAAAAGCGATTAATGGTACCGTAGCGTATATCGACAGATTTGTTGGAGTGTCCTCTATCACCTGACCAACATACAGAAAAATCCTATAACCTTTTATGGAAATATCTCATTTTCCGTATTACCTTCCATGCGATTTACGAGTATAGATTGAACGGCTTGCACTTTGTGCTGATATTAATGTTAAAAGCGATTAATGGTGCTGTAACGTATATCGTTAGATTTGTTGGAGTGTCTTCGATCACCCGACCAACATACAGACAAATTCTATGACCTTTTACGGAAGTATCTCATTTTCCGTATTACCTTCCATGCGATTTACGAGTATAGATTGAACGGCTTGCATTTGGTGCTGATATTAATGTTAAAAGCGATTAATGGTACCGTCATGTATATCGTTAGATTTGTTGGAGTGTCTGCTAGCACCTGGCCAACATACAGAAAAATCCTATGACCTTTTACGGAAATACGTCATTTTTCGTATTATCTTCCATACGATTTACGAGTATAGATTGAACGGCTTGCATTTGGTGCTGATATTAATGTTAAAAGCGATTAATGGTACCGTGGCCTATATCGATAGATTTGATGGAGTGTCTTCTATCACCCGACCAACATACAGAACAATTTTATGACCTTTTATGGAAATATCTCATTTTCCGTATTACCTTCCATGCGATTTACGAGTATAGATTGAACGGCCTGCACTTTGTGCTGATATTAATGTTAAAAGCGATTAATGGTGCCGTAACGTATATCGTTAGATTTGTTGGAGTGTCTTTGATCACCCGACCAATATACAGAAAAATCCTATGACATTTTACGGAAATACCCAATTTTCCGTATTACCTTCCATGCGATTTACGAGTATAGATTGAACGGCTTGTACTTGGTGCTGATATTAATGTTAAAAGCAATTAATGGTACCGTGACGTATATCGTTAGATTCGTTGAAGTGTACTCTATCACCTGACTAATATACAGAAAAATTCTATGACCTTTTACGGAAATATCTCATTTTCCGTATTACCTTCCATGCGATTTACGAGTATAGATTGAACGGCTTGCACTTTGTGCTGATATTAATGTTAAAAGCGATTAATGGTACCGTGACGTATATCGTTAGATTCGTTGGAGTGTCTTCTATCACCCGACTAACAAACAAAAAAATCCTATGACCTTTTACGGAAATATCTCATTTTCCGTATTACCTTCCATGCGATTTACGAGTATAGATTGAACGGCTTGCATTTGGTGCTGATATTAATGTTAAAAGCGATTAATGGTGCCGTGGCGTATATCGTTAGATTCGTTGGAGTGTCTTCTATTACCCGACCAACATACAGAAAAATCCTATGACCTTTTACGGAAATATCTCATTTTCCGTATTATCTTCCATACGATTTACGAGTATAGATTGAACGGCTTGCATTTGGTGCTGATATTAATGTTAAAAGCGATTAATGGTACCGTGGCGTATATCGATAGATTTGTTGGAGTGTCCTCTATCACCCGACCAACATACAGAAAAATCCTATGACCTTTTACGGAAATATCTCATTTTCCGTATTACCTGATTGAATTGCTGGCACTTTGTGCTGATACTAATGTTAAAAGCGATTAATGGTGTCGTTACGTATATCGTTAGATTTGTTGGAGTGTCTTCTATCACCCGACCAACATACAGAAAAATTCTATGACCTTTTACGGAAATATCTCATTTTCCGTATTGCCTTCCATGCGATTTACGAGTATAGATTGAACGGCTTGCACTTTGTGCTGATATTAATGTTAAAAGCGATTAATGGTGCCGTAACGTATATCGTTAGATTTGTTGGAGTGTCTTTGATCACCCGACCAATATACAGAAAAATCCTATGACATTTTACGGAAATACCCAATTTTCCGTATTACCTTCCATGCGATTTACGAGTATAGATTGAACGGCTTGTACTTGGTGCTGATATTAATGTTAAAAGCGATTAATGGTACCGTGACGTATATCGTTAGATTCGTTGAAGTGTACTCTATCACCTGACTAATATACAGAAAAATTCTATGACCTTTTACGGAAATATCTCATTTTCCGTATTACCTTCCATGCGATTTACTAGTATAGATTGAACGGCTTGCACTTTGTGCTGATATTAATGTTAAAAGCGATTAATGGTACCGTGACGTATATCGTTAGATTCGTTGGAGTGTCTTCTATCACCCGACTAACAAACAAAAAAATCCTATGACCTTTTACGGAAATATCTCATTTTCCGTATTACCTTCCATGCGATTTACGAGTATAGATTGAACGGCTTGCATTTGGTGCTGATATTAATGTTAAAAGCGATTAATGGTGCCGTGGCGTATATCGTTAGATTCGTTGGAGTGTCTTCTATTACCCGACCAACATACAGAAAAATCCTATGACCTTTTACGGAAATATCTCATTTTCCGTATTATCTTCCATACGATTTACGAGTATAGATTGAACGGCTTGCATTTGGTGCTGATATTAATGTTAAAAGCGATTAATGGTACCGTGGCGTATATCGATAGATTTGTTGGAGTGTCCTCTATCACCCGACCAACATACAGAAAAATCCTATGACCTTTTACGGAAATATCTCATTTTCCGTATTACCTGATTGAATTGCTGGCACTTTGTGCTGATACTAATGTTAAAAGCGATTAATGGTGTCGTTACGTATATCGTTAGATTTGTTGGAGTGTCTTCTATCACCCGACCAACATACAGAAAAATTCTATGACCTTTTACGGAAATATCTCATTTTCCGTATTGCCTTCCATGCGATTTACGAGTATAGATTGAACGGCTTGCACTTTGTGCTGATATTAATGTTAAAAGCAATTAATGGTACCGTGACGTATATCGTTAGATTTGTTGGAGTGTCTTCTATCACCCGACCAACATACAGAAAGATCCTATGACCTTTTACGGAAATATCTCATTTTCCGTATTACCGTCCATGCGATTTACGAGTATAGATTGAACGGCTTGTACTTGGTGCTGATATTTATGTTAAAAGCAATTAATGGTACCGTGACGTATATCGTTAGATTCGTTGGAGTGTACTCTATCACCTGACTAATATACAGAAAAATCCTATGACCTTTTACGGAAATATCTCATTTTCCGTATTACCTGATTGAACGGCTGGCACTTTGTGCTGATATTAATGTTAAAAGCGATTAATGGTGCCGCTTTGTATATCGTTAGATTCGTTGGAGTGTCTTCAATCACCCGATCAACATACAGACAAATCCTATGACCTTTTACGGAAATATCTCATTTTCCGTATTGCCTTCAATGCGATTTACGAGTATAGATTGAACAGCTTGCACTTTGTGCTGATATTCATGTTAAAAGCAATTAATGGTACCGTGACGTATATCGTTAGATTCGTTGGAGTGTCTTCGATCACCCGACCAACATACAAAAAAATTCTATGACCTTTTACGGAAATACCCCATTTTCCGTATTACCTTCCATGCGATTTACGAGTATAGATTGAACGGCCTGCACTTTGTGCTGATATTAATATTAAAAGCGATTAATGGTACCGTGACGTATATCGTTAGATTCGTTGGAGTGTCTTCTATCACCTGACTAATATACAGAGAAATCCTATGACCTTTTACGGAAATATCTCATTTTCCGTATTACCTTCCATGCGATTTACGAGTATAGATTGAACGGCTTGCACTTTGTGCTGATATTAATGTTAAAAGCGATTAATGGTACCGTCATATATATCGGTAGATTTGTTGGAGTGTCTGCTATCGCCTGACTAACATACAGAAAAATCCTATGACCTTTTACGGAAATATCTCATTTTTTATATCGATAGATTTGTTGGGGATTCCTATATCATCTGACCAACATACAGAAAAATCCTATGACCTTTTATGGAAATATCTCATTTTCCGTATTACCTTCCATGCGATTTGCTGATATTAATGTTAAAAGCGATTAATGGTGCCGTAACGTATATTGTTAGATTTGTTGGAGTGTCTTCGATCACCCGACCAATATACAAAAAAATCCTATGACCTTTTACGGAAATACCCCATTTTCCGTATTACCTTCCATGCGATTTACGAGTATAGATTGAACGGCTTGTACTTGGTGCTGATTGAATAGCTCGATGGTTCGATGTGGACTGTATAACTTCACTGAATTTAGGTTACTTCACAAAACTCTGTTTATTCTTTTTGCACAACTTTATTTCACTTGCAAAACTCACTAAAATTCACAATTTGTTTAAATAAGTTTATTTAATTAGATCAACCACGGTTGATGTACAATGATCGACTTATAATGTAACTATAAGGTTTCTACAAAAAAGGAGATCCTTTTATTTGATTGGTTAGTTACTCTAAAAAAACTGTGTCTTTCCATGATTGGTTAATCTTACTAATTATACAAAAAAATATTAACCCGCTGAATAACGATTTGAATTTATATAGTCAAGACACATCAAACGATATTCAATACTACAGTGCTATATACTTAATGCTGATGGCACTCTAATTAACAATAAAGAAAAATGGTATATTATTCAAGGTACAATTCATTGCTAGATTGATGTACTGCAGATGGCAGTCTAATTGATAATAAGTAATTGAAATTATGAAATAATTATAAATTATAAATATGTACAATCATAAATTCTAAAATAATTAAGTGTTACAATTGAGAATATCTAAATATTAATTGGTACATGTTAGTTTATTTTGGATGAATAACGAAATGTTGCTATATCCTAATTAATGTTAAAAGCGATTAATGGTACCGTGACGTATATCGTTAGATTCGTTGGAGTGTACTCTATCACCTGACTAATATACAGAAAAATCCTATGACCTTTTACGGAAATATCTCATTTTCCGTATTACCTTCCATGCGATTTACGAGTATAGATTGAACGGCTTGCACTTTGTGCTGATATTAATGTTAAAAGCGATTAATAGTACCGTGACGTATATCGTTAGATTCGTTGGAGTGTCTTCTATCACCCGACCAACATACAGAAAAATCCTATGACCTTTTATGGAAATATCTCATTTTCCGTATTACCTTCCATGCGATCTATGAGTATAGATTGAACGGCTTGCACTTTGTGCTGATATTAATGTTAAAAGCGATTAATGGTACCGTAACGTATATCGTTAGATTTGTTGGAGTATCTTCGATCACCCGACCAATATACAGAAAAATCCTATGATCTTTTACGGAAATATCTCATTTTCCGTATTACCTTCCATGCGATTTACGAGTATAGATTGAACGGCTTGTACTTGGTGCTGATATTCATGTTAAAAGCGATTATTGGTACCGTGACGTATATCGTTAGATTCGTTGGAGTGTCTTCTATCACCTGACCAATATACAGAAAAATCCTATGACCTTTTACGGAAATATCTCATTTTCCGTATTACCTTCCATGCGATTTACGAGTATAGATTGAACGGCTTGCACTTTGTGCTGATATTAATGTTAAAAGCGATTTTTGGTGCCGTGACGTATATCGTTAGATTTGTTGGAGTGTCTTTGATCACCCGACCAATATACAGAAAAATCCTATGACCTTTTACGGAAATATCTCATTTTCCGTATTACCTTCCATGCGATTTACGAGTATAGATTGAACGGCTTGCATTTGGTGCTGATATTAATGTTAAAAGCGATTAATGGTGCCGTGTCGTATATCGTTAAATTTGTTGGAGTGTCTTCTATTACCCGACCAACACACAGAAAAATCCTATGACCTTTTACGGAAATATCTCATTTTCCGTATTATCTTCCATACGATTTACGAGTATAGATTGAACGGCTAGCATTTGGTGCTGATATTAATGTTAAAAGCGATTAATGGTACCGTGACGTGTATTGTTAGATTCGCTGGAATGTACTCTATCATCTAACTAATATACAGAAAAATCCTATGACCTTTTACGGAAATATCTCTTTTTCCGTATTACCTTCCATGCGATTTACGAGTATAGATTGAACGGCTTGCATTTGGTGCTGATATTAATGTTAAAAGCGATTAATGGTACCGTCATGTATATCGTTAGATTTGTTGGAGTGTCTTCTATCACCTGACCAACAAACAGAAAAATCCTATGACCATTTACGGAAATAACTCATTTTCCGTATTACCTTCCATGCGATTTACGAGTATAGATTGAACGGCTTGCACTTTGTGCTTATATTAATGTTAAAAGCGATTAATGGTACCGTGACGTATATCGTTAGATTCGTTGGAGTGTCTTCTATCACCCGACCAACAAAGAACAAAATCCTATGACCTTTTACGGAAATATCTCATTTTCCGTATTGCCTTCCATGCGATTTACGAGTATAGATTGAACGGCTTGCACTTTGTGCTGATATTAATGTTAAAAGCAATTAATGGTACCGTGACGTATATCGTTAGATTTGTTGGAGTGTCTTCTATCACCCGACCAACATACAGAAAGATCCTATGACCTTTTACGGAAATATCTCATTTTCCGTATTACCGTCCATGCGATTTACGAGTATAGATTGAACGGCTTGTACTTGGTGCTGATATTCATGTTAAAAGCAATTAATGGTACCGTGACGTATATCGTTAGATTCGTTGGAGTGTACTCTATCACCCGACCAACATACATAAAAATCCTATCACCTTTTACGGAAATATCTCATTTTCCGTATTACCTGATTGAACGGCTTGCACTTTGTGCTGATAGTAATGTTAAAAGCGATTAATGGTGCCGTTACGTACATCGTTAGATTCGTTGGAGTGTCTTCTATCACCCGACCAACATACAGAAAAATTCTATGACCTTTTACGGAAATATCTCATTTTCCGTATTGCCTTCCATGCGATTTACGAGTATAGATTGAACGGCTTGCACTTTGTGCTGATATTAATGTTAAAAGCAATTAATGGTACCGTCATATATATCGTTAGATTCGTTGGAGTGTCTTTGATCACCCGACCAACATACAGAAAGATCCTATGACCTTTTACGGAAATATCTCATTTTCCGTATTACCGTCCATGCGATTTACGAGTATAGATTGAACAGCTTGCACTTTGTGCTGATATTCATGTTAAAAGCAATTAATGGTACCGTGACGTATATCGTTAGATTCGTTGGAGTGTCTTCGATCACCCGACCAACATACAAAAAAATTCTATGACCTTTTACGGAAATATCTCATTTTCCGTATTACCTTCCATGCGATTTACGAGTATAGATTGAACGGCTTGTACTTGGTGCTGATATTAATGTTAAAAGCGATTAATGGTACCGAGACGTATATTGTTAGATTTGTTGGAGTGTCCTCTATCACCCGACCAACATACAGAAAAATCCTATGACCTTTTACGGAAATATCTCATTTTCCGTATTACCTTCCATGCGATTTACGAGTATAGATTGAACGGCTTGCACTTTGTGCTGATATTAATATTAAAAGCGATTAATGGTACCGTGACGTATATCGGTAGTTTCATTGGAGTGTCTTCTATCACCTGACTAATATACAGAGAAATCCTATGACCTTTTACGGAAATATCTCATTTTCCGTATTACCTTCCATGCGATTTACGAGTATAGATTGAACGGCTTGCACTTTGTGCTGATATTAATGTTAAAAGCGATTAATGGTACCGTCATATATATCGGTAGATTTGTTGGAGTGTCTGCTATCACCTGACTAACATACAAAAAAATCCTATGACCTTTTACGGAAATATCTCATTTTTTATATCGATAGATTTGTTGGAGTGTCCTCTATCACATGACCAACATACAGAAAAATCCTATGAACTTTTATGGAAATATCTCATTTTCCGTATTACCTTCCATGCGATTTACGAGTATAGATTGAACGGCTTGCACTTTGTGCTGATATTAATGTTAAAAGCGATTAATGGTGCCGTAACGTATATTGTTAGATTTGTTGGAGTGTCTTCGATCACCCGACCAATATACAAAAAAATCCTATGACCTTTTACGGAAATACCCCATTTTCCGTATTGCCTTCCATGCGATTTACGAGTATAGATTGAACGGCTTGTACTTGGTGCTGATATTAATGTTAAAAGCGATTAATGGTACCGTGACGTATATCGTTAGATTCGTTGGAGTGTACTCTATCACCTTACTAATATACAGAGAAATCCTATGACCTTTTACGGAAATATCTCATTTTCCGTATTACCTTCCATGCGATTTACGAGTATAGATTGAACGGCTTGCACTTTGTGCTGATATTAATGTTAAAAGCGATTAATAGTACCGTGACGTATATCGTTAGATTCGTTGGAGTGTCTTCTATCACCCGACCAACATACAGAAAAATCCTATGACCTTTTATGGAAATATCTCATTTTCCGTATTACCTTCCATGCTATTTACGAGTATAGATTGAACGGCTTGCACTTTGTGCTGATATTAATGTTAAAAGCGATTAATGGTGCCGTAACGTATATCGTTAGATTTGTTGGAGTGTCTTCGATCACCCGACCAATATACAGAAAAATCCTATGACCTTTTACGGAAATACCCCATTTTCCGTATTACCTTCCATGCGATTTACGAGTATAGATTGAACGGCTTGTACTTGGTGCTGATATTAATGTTTAAAGCGATTATTGGTACCGTGACGTATATCGTTAGATTCGTTGGAGTGTACTCTATCACCTGACTAATATACAGAAAAATCCTATGACCTTTTACGGAAATATCTCATTTTCCGTATTACCTTCCATGCGATTTACGAGGATAGATTGAACGGCTTGCACTTTGTGCTGATATTAATGGTCAAAGCGATTAATAGTACCGTGACGTATATCGTTAGATTCGTTGGAGTGTCTTCTATCACCCGACCAACATACAGAAAAATCCTATGACCATTTACGGAAATATCTCATTTTCCGTATTACCTTCCATGCGATCTACGAGTATAGATTGAACGGCTTGCACTTGGTGCTGGTATTAATGTTAAAAGCGATTAATGGTACCGTGACGTATATCGATAGATTTGTTGGAGTGTCCTCTATCACCTGACCAAAACACAGAAAAATCCTATCACCTTTTACGGAAATATCTCATTTTCCGTATTACCTTCCATGCGATTTACGAGTATAGATTGAACGGCTTGCACTTTGTGCTGATATTAATGTTAAAAGCGATTTTTGGTGCCGTGACGTATATCGTTAGATTTTTTGGAGAGTCTTCGATCACCCGACCACTATACAGAAAGATCCTATGACCTTTTACGGAAATATCTCATTTTCCGTATTACCTTCCATGCGATTTACGAGTATAGATTGAACGGCTTGTACTTGGTGCTGATATTAATGTTAAAAGCGATTAATGGTACCGTGACGTATATTGTTAGATTCGCTGGAATGTACTCTATCATCTAACTAATATACAGAAAAATCCTATGACCTTTTACGGAAATATCTCTTTTTCCGTATTACCTTCCATGCGATTTACGAGTATAGATTGAACGGCTTGCATTTGGTGCTGATATTAATGTTAAAAGCGATTTATGGTACCGTCATGTACATCGTTAGATTTGTTGGAGTGTCTTCTATCACCTGACCAACAAACAGAAAAATCCTATGACCATTTACGGAAATATCTCATTTTCCGTATTACCTTCCATGCGATTTACGAGTATAGATTGAACGGCTTGCACTTTGTGCTGATATTAATGTTAAAAGCGATTAATGGTACCGTGACGTATATCGTTAGATTCGTTGGAGTGTCTTCTATCACCCGACCAACAAAGAACAAAATCCTATGACCTTTTACGGAAATATCTCATTTTCCGTATTACCTTCCATACGATTTACGAGTATAGATTGAACGGCTTGCACTTTGTGCTGATATTAATGTTAAAAGCGATTAATGGTACCGTGACGTATATCGTTAGATTTGTTGGAGTGTCTTCGATCACCCGACCAACAGACATAAAGATCCTATAACCTTTTACGGAAATATCTCATTTTCCGTATTACCTGATTGAACGGCTTGCACTTTGTGCTGATATTAATGTTAAAAGCGATTAATGGTGCCGTTACGTATATCGTTAGATTTGTTGGAGTGTCTTCTATCACCCGACCAACATACAGAAAAATCCTATGACCTTTTACGGAAATATCTCATTTTCCGTATTATCTTCCATACGATTTACGAGTATAGATTGAACGGCTTGCATTTGGTGCTGATATTAATGTTAAAAGCGATAAATGGTACCGTCACGTATATCGATAGATTTGTTGGAGTGTCCTCTATCACCTGACCAACATACAGAAAAAGCCTATGATCTTTTACGGAAATATCTCATTTTCCGTATTACCTTCCATGCGATTTACGAGTATAGATAGAACGGCTTGCACTTTGCGCTGATATTAATGTTAAAAGCGATTAATGGTGCCGTGACGTATATCGTTAAATTTGTTGGAGTGTCTTCGATCACCCGACCAACATACAGAAAAATCCTATGACCTTTTACGGAAATATCTCATTTTCCGTATTATCTTCCATACGATTTACGAGTATAGATTGAACGGCTTGCACTTTGTGCTGATATTAATGTTAAAAGCGATTAATGGTACCGTGACGTATATCGTTAGATTCGTTGGAGTGTCTTCGATCACCCGACCAACAGACATAAAGATCCTATAACCTTTTACGGAAATATCTCATTTTCCGTATTACCGTCCATGCGATTTACGAGTATAGATTGAACGGCTTGTACTTGGTGCTGATATTAATTTTAAAAGCAATTAATGGTACCGTGACGTATATCGTTAGATTCGTTGGAGTGTAATCTATCACCTGACCAACATACAGAAAAATCCTATGACCTTTTACGGAAATATCTCATTTTCCGTATTACCTGATTGAACGGCTTGCACTTTGTGCTGATATTAATGTTAAAAGCGATTAATGGTGCCGTTACGTATATCGTTAGATTCGTTGGAGTGTCTTCAATCACCCGACCAACATACAGAAAAATCCTATGACCTTTTACGGAAATATCTCATTTTCCGTATTATCTTCCATACGATTTACGAGTATAGATTGAACGGCTTGCACTTTGTGCTGATATTAATGTTAAAAGCGATTAATGGTACCGTCATGTATATCGATAGATTTGTTGGAGTGTCCTCTATCACCCGACCAACATACAGCAAAATCCTATGACCTTTTACGGAAATATCTCATTTTCCGTATTACCTGATTGAACGGCTTGCACTTTGTGCTGATACTAATGTTAAAAGCGATTAATGGTGCCGTTACGTATATCGTTAGATTCGTTGGAGTGTCTTCTATCACCCGACCAACATACAGAAAAATTCTATGACCTTTTACGGAAATATCTCATTTTCCGTATTGCCTTCCATGCGATTTACGAGTATAGATTGAACGGCTTGCACTTTGTGCTGATATTAATGTTAAAAGCAATTAATGGTACCGTAACGTATATCGTTAGATTCGTTGGAGTGTCTTTGATCACCCGACCAACATACAGAAAGACCCTATGACCTTTTACGGAAATATCTCATTTTCCGTATTACCGTCCATGCGATTTACGAGTATAGATTGAACGGCTTGTACTTGGTGCTGATATTCATGTTAAAAGCAATTAATGGTACCGTGACGTATATCGTTAGATTCGTTGCAGTGTACTCTATCACCTGACTAATATACAGAAAAATCCTATGACCTTTTACGGAAATATCTCATTTTCCGTATTACCTGATTGAGCGGCTGGCACTTTGTGCTGATATTAATGTTAAAAGCGATTAATGGTGCCGCTTTGTATATCGTTAGATTCGTTGGAGTGTCTTCTATCACCCGACCAACATACAGACAAAAACTATGACTTTTTACGGAAATATCTCATTTTCCGTATTGCCTTCCATGCGATTTACGAGTATAGATTGAACAGTATATCGTTAGATTCGTTGGAGTGTACTCTATCACCTGACTAATATACAGAAAAATCCTATGACCTTTTACGGAAATATCTCATTTTCCGTATTACCTTCCATGCGATTTACGAGTATAGATTGAACGGCTTGCACTTTGTGCTGATATTAATGTTAAAAGCGATTAATAGTACCGTGACGTATATCGTTAGATTCGTTGGAGTGTCTTCTATCACCCGACCAACATACAGAAAAATCCTATGACCATTTACGGAAATATCTCATTTTCCGTATTACCTTCCATGCGATCTACGAGTATAGATTGAACGGCTTGCACTTGGTGCTGGTATTAATGTTAAAAGCGATTAATGGTACCGTGACGTATATCGATAGATTTGTTGGAGTGTCCTCTATCACCTGACCAACACACAGAAAAATCCTATGACCTTTTACGGAAATATCTCATTTTCCGTATTACCTTCCATGCGATTTACGAGTATAGATTGAACGGCTTGCACTTTGTGCTGATATTAATGTTAAAAGCGATTTTTGGTGCCGTGACGTATATCGTTAGATTTGTTGGAGTGTCTTCGATCACCCGACCAATATACAGAAAGATCCTATGACCTTTTACGGAAATATCTCATTTTCCGTATTACCTTCCATGCGATTTACGAGTATAGATTGAACGGCTTGTACTTGGTGCTGATATTAATGTTAAAAGCGATTAATGGTACCGTGACGTAACCTGTTAGATTCGCTGGAATGTACTCTATCATCTAACTAATATACAGAAAAATCCTATGACCTTTTACGGAAATATCTCATTTTCCGTATTACCTTCCATGCGATTTACGAGTATAGATTGAACGGCTTGCATTTGGTGCTGATATTAATGTTAAAAGCGATTAATGGTACCGTCATGTATATCGTTAGATTTGTTGGAGTGTCTTCTATCACCTGACCAACATACAGAAAAATCCTATGACCATTTACGGAAATATCTCATTTTCCGTATTATCTTCTATACGATTTACGAGTATAGATTGAACGGCTTGCATTTGGTGCTGATATTAATGTTAAAAGCGATAAATGGTACCGTCACATATATCGATAGATTTGTTGGAGTGTCCTCTATCACCTGACCAAACATACAGAAAAAGCCTATGATCTTTTACGGAAATATCTCATTTTCCGTATTACCTTCCATGCGATTTACGAGTATAGATAGAACGGCTTGCACCTTGCGCTGATATTAATGTTAAAAGCGATTAATGGTGCCGTGACGTATATCGTTAAATTTGTTGGAGTGTCTTCGATCACCCGACCAACATACAGAAAAATCCTTTGACCTTTTACGGAAATATCTCATTTTCCGTATTATCTTCCATACGATTTACGAGTATAGATTGAACGGCTTGCACTTTGTGCTGATATTAATGTTAAAAGCGATTAATGGTACCGTGACGTATATCGTTAGATTCGTTGGAGGGTCTTCGATCACCCGACCAACAGACATAAAGAAACTATAACCTTTTACGGAAATATCTCATTTTCCGTATTACCGTCCATGCGATTTACGAGTATAGATTGAACGGCTTGTACTTGGTGCTGATATTAATTTTAAAAGCAATTAATGGTACCGTGACGTATATCGTTAGATTCGTTGGAGTGTAATCTATCACCTGACCAACATACAGAAAAATCATATGACCTTTTACGGAAATATCTCATTTTCCGTATTACCTGATTGAACGGCTTGCACTTTGTGCTGATATTAATGTTAAAAGCGATTAATGGTGCCGTTACGTATATCGTTAGATTCGTTGGAGTGTCTTCTATCACCCGACCAACATACAGAAAAATTCTATGACCTTTTACGGAAATATCTCATTTTCCGTATTGCCTTCCATGCGATTTACGAGTATAGATTGAACGGCTTGCACTTTGTACTGATATTAATGTTAAAAGCAATTAATGGTGCCGTGACGTATATCGTTAGATTCGTTGGAGTGTCTTCGATCACCCGACCAACATACAAAAAAATTCTATGACCTTTTACGGAAATATCTCATTTTCCGTATTACCTTCCATGCGATTTACGAGTATAGATTGAACGGCTTGTACTTGCTGCTGATATTAATGTTAAAAGCGATTAATGGTACCGAGACGTATATTGTTAGATTTGTTGGAGAGTCCTCTATCACCCGACCAACATACAGAAAAATCATATGGCCTTTTACGGAAATATCTCATTTTCCGTATTACCTTCCATGCGATTTACGAGTATAGATTGAACGGCTTGCACTTTGTGCTGATATTAATGTTAAAAGCGATTAATGGTACCGTGACGTATATCGTTAGATTCGTTGGAGTGTCTTCTATCACCCGACCAACAAAGAACAAAATCCTATGACCTTTTACGGAAATATCTCATTTTCCGTATTACCTTCCATGCGATTTACGAGTATAGATTGAACGGCTTGCACTTTGTGCTGATATTAATGTTAATAGCAATTATTGGTGCCGTGACGTATATCGTTAGATTTGTTGGAGTGTCTGCTATCACCCGACCAACATACAGAAAAATCCTATGATCTTTTACGGAAATATCTCATTTTCCGTATTACCTTCCATGCGATTTACGAGTATAGATTGAACGGCTTGCACTTTGTGCTGTTATTAATGTTAAAAGCGATTAATGGTGCCGTGACGTATATCGTTAGATTCGTTGGAGTGTTTGCTATCACCCGACCAACATACAGAAAAATCCTATGACCTTTTACGGAAATATCTCATTTTCCGTATTACCTTCCATGCGATTTACGAGTATAGATTGAACGGCTTGCACTTTGTGCTGATATTAATGTTAGAAACGATTAATGGTAGCGTGACGTGTATCGTTAGATTTGTTGGAGTGTCTTCTATTACCCGACCAACATACAAAAAAATTCTATGACCTTTTACGGAAATATCTCATTTTCCGTATTACCTTCCATGCGATTTACGAGTATAGATTGAACGGCTTGCATTTGGTGCTGATATTAATGTTAAAAGCGATTAATAATACCGTCATGTATATCGTTGGATTTGTTGGAGTGTCTGCTATCACCTGACCAACATACAGAAAAATCCTATGACAATTTACGGAATCATCTTTTTTTCCGTATTATCTTTCATACGATTTACGAGTATAGATTGAACGGCTTGCATTTGGTGCTGATATTAATGTTAAAAGCGATTAATGTACCATTAAACGTGGCGTATATCGACAAATTTGTTGGAGTGTCCTCTATCACCTGACCAACATACAGAAAAATCCTATAACCTTTTATGGAAATATCTCATTTTATGAGTGTGAAGTTTTTAACAAAAAAATAACAACAATATGTATACGAATCCAATAAGAATATACTACAACATTGCATGTGTTAGTTTCTACACTGTTAAATACATTGTTGAACGAGACAGCTCTATGATATTAGAAGGAGATGAAATACTCGCCATCTTTTTCAAATAAGAACTATATTAAAAATTCATTTCGTTTTTTTCTAATGATATTCAGCTCACTCGCTCTTTAATATATAACTCATGTTGGATTCCGATTTATATGATGAGCGTTTGTTATTCAATTCAACTTTTTTAAAACCATTTCATGGAGATATAAATAATAAATTGGATCAAACAATTAAATTTTCCATCGCCAGATTTTTGTTTAAGTAAAACTCGATTATTAAAAAAATAAGTGGCACACTATAAAATTCCAGTAGAGAGAATTGAGTATTGAGTGCGATGTCTTGTTATTGGACGTCAAACCCATTCCACTCAGACTCCATGAATGCACTGAAGAAATTCTACTCAAAAATCGTCCGATGTCATTCCGTTTTGGAATGTCACTGATATCATTTGAAAGGTTTAGTCCATAGGTGTCATCGGTATATAATGAAATTTTGGTACAAACTCTACGATGTCCTGTTATTGGTCATTCAACGTGCGCCACTCAACGAATTCAATGAACGAGTTTTACTCAAAAAAATCTATCGCGACCAATCCGTTTGGAAATCAAACCTATTTGATTTGCAAGGTTAAGCCTTTACAAATCATCCAGTAATAGTGGCATTTTGGTACAAACTCTGCGATGTCTTGTTATTGGACGTCAAACCCATTCCACTCAGACTCCATGAATGCACTGAAGGAATTCTACTCAAAAATCGTCCGATGTCAATCCGTTTTGGAATGTCACTGATATCATTTGAAAGGTTTAGTCCATAGGTGTCATCGGTATATAATGAAATTTTGGTACAAACTCTACGATGTCCTGTTATTGGTCATTCAACGTGCGCCACTCAACGAATTCCATGAACGAGTTTTACTCAGAAAAATCTATCGCGACCAATCCGTTTGGAAATCAAACCTATTTGATTTGCAAGGTTAAGCCTTTACAAATCATCCAGTAATAGTGGCATTTTGGTACAAACTCTGCGATGTCGTGTTATTGGACGTCAAACCCATTCCACTCAGACTCCATGAATGCACTGAAGAAATTCTACTCAAAAATCGTCCGATGTCAATCCGTTTTGGAATGTCACTGATATCATTTGAAAGGTTTAGTCCATAGGTGTCATCGGTATATAATGAAATTTTGGTACAAACTCTACGATGTCCTGTTATTGGTCATTCAACGTGCGCCACTCTACGAATTCCATGAACGAGTTCTACTCAAAAAAATCTATCGCGACCAATCCGTTTGGAAATCAAACCTATTTGATTTGCAAGGATAAGCCTTTACAAATCATCAAGTAATAGTGGCATTTTGGTACAAACTCTGCGATGTCTTGTTATTGGACGTCAAACCTATTCCACTCAGACTCCACGAATGCACTGAAGAAATTCTACTCAAAAATCGTCCGATGTCAATCCGTTTTGGAATGTCACTGATATCATTTGAAAGGTTTAGTCCATAGGTGTCATCGGTATATAATGAAATTTTGGTACAAACTCTACGATGTCCTGTTATTGGTCATTCAACGTGCGCCACTCAACGAATTCCATGAACGAGTTTTACTCAAAAAAATCTATCGCGACCAATCCGTTTGGAAATCAAACCTATTTGATTTGCAAGGTTAAGCCTTTACAAATCATCCAGTAATAGTGGCATTTTGGTACAAACTCTGCGATGTCTTGTTATTGGACGTCAAACCCATTCCACTCAGACTCCATGAATGCACTGAAGAAATTCTACTCAAAAATCGTCCGATGTCAATCCGTTTTGGAATGTCACTGATATCATTTGAAAGGTTTAGTCCATAGGTGTCATCGGTATATAATGAAATTTTGGTACAAACTCTACGATGTCCTGTTATTGGTCATTCAACGTGCGCCACTCAACGAATTCCATGAACGAGTTTTACTCAAAAAAATCTATCGCGACCAATCCGTTTGGAAATCAAACCTATTTGATTTGCAAGGATAAGCCTTTACAAATCATCCAGTAATAGTGGCATTTTGGTACAAACTCTGCGATGTCTTGTTATTGGACGTCAAACCCATTCCACTCAGACTCCATGAATGCACTGAAGAAATTCTACTCAAAAATCGTCCGATGTCAATCCGTTTTGGAATGTCACTGATATCATTTGAAAGGTTTAGTCCATAGGTGTCATCGGTATATAATGAAATTTTGGTACAAACTCTACGATGTCCTGTTATTGGTCATTCAACGTGCGCCACTCAACGAATTCCATAAACGAGTTTTACTCAAAAAAATCTATCGCGACCAATCCGTTTGGAAATCAAACCTATTTGATTTGCAAGGTTAAGCCTTTACAAATCATCCAGTAATAGTGGCATTTTGGTACAAACTCTGCGATGTCTTGTTATTGGACGTCAAACCTATTCCACTCAGACTCCATGAATGCACTGAAGAAATTCTACTCAAAAATCGTCCGATGTCAATCCGTTTTGGAATGTCACTGATATCATTTGAAAGGTTTAGTCCATAGGTGTCATCGGTATATAATGAAATTTTGGTACAAACTCTACGATGTCCTGTTATTGGTCATTCAACGTGCGCCACTCTACGAATTCCATGAACGAGTTTTACTCAAAAAAATCTATCGCGACCAATCCGTTTGGAAATCAAACCTATTTGATTTGCAAGGTTAAGCCTTTACAAATCATCCAGTAATAGTGGCATTTTGGTACAAACTCTGCGATGTCTTGTTATTGGACGTCAAACCCATTCCACTCAGACTCCATGAATGCACTGAAGAAATTCTACTCAAAAATCGTCCGATGTCAATCCGTTTTGGAATGTCACTGATATCATTTGAAAGGTTTAGTCCATAGGTGTCATCGGTATATAATGAAATTTTGGTACAAACTCTACGATGTCCTGTTATTGGTCATTCAACGTGCGCCACTCAACGAATTCCATGAACGAGTTTTACTCAAAAAAATCTATCGCGACCAATCCGTTTGGAAATCAAACCTATTTGATTTGCAAGGATAAGCCTTTACAAATCATCCAGTAATAGTGGCATTTTGGTACAAACTCTGCGATGTCTTGTTATTGGACGTCAAACCCATTCCACTCAGACTCCATGAATGCACTGAAGAAATTCTACTCAAAAATCGTCCGATGTCAATCCGTTTTGGAATGTCACTGATATCATTTGAAAGGTTTAGTCCATAGGTGTCATCGGTATATAATGAAATTTTGGTACAAACTCTACGATGTCCTGTTATTGGTCATTCAACGTGCGCCACTCAACGAATTCCATGAACGAGTTTTACTCAAAAAAATCTATCGCGACCAATCCGTTTGGAAATCAAACCTATTTGATTTGCAAGGTTAAGCCTTTACAAATCATCCAGTAATAGTGGCATTTTGGTACAAACTCTGCGATGTCTTGTTATTGGACGTCAAACCTATTCCACTCAGACTCCATGAATGCACTGAAGAAATTCTACTCAAAAATCGTCCGATGTCAATCCGTTTTGGAATGTCACTGATATCATTTGAAAGGTTTAGTCCATAGGTGTCATCGGTATATAATGAAATTTTGGTACAAACTCTACGATGTCCTGTTATTGGTCATTCAACGTGCGCCACTCTACGAATTCCATGAACGAGTTTTACTCAAAAAAATCTATCGCGACCAATCCGTTTGGAAATCAAACCTATTTGATTTGCAAGGATAAGCCTTTACAAATCATCAAGTAATAGTGGCATTTTGGTACAAACTCTGCGATGTCTTGTTATTGGACGTCAAACCTATTCCACTCAGACTCCATGAATGCACTGAAGAAATTCTACTCAAAAATCGTCCGATGTCAATCCGTTTTGGAATGTCACTGATATCATTTGAAAGGTTTAGTCCATAGGTGTCATCGGTATATAATGAAATTTTGGTACAAACTCTACGATGTCCTGTTATTGGTCATTCAACGTGCGCCACTCAACGAATTCCATGAACGAGTTTTACTCAAAAAAATCTATCGCGACCAATCCGTTTGGAAATCAAACCTATTTGATTTGCAAGGTTAAGCCTTTACAAATCAACCAGTAATAGTGGCATTTTGGTACAAAATATGCGATGTCTTGTTATTGGACGTCAAACCTATTCCACTCAGACTCCATGAATGCACTGAAGAAATTCTACTCAAAAATCGTCCGATGTCAATCCGTTTTGGAATGTCACTGATATCATTTGAAAGGTTTAGTCCATAGGTGTCATCGGTATATAATGAAATTTTGGTACAAACTCTACGATGTCCTGTTATTGGTCATTCAACGTGCGCCACTCTACGAATTCCATGAACGAGTTTTACTCAAAAAAATCTATCGCGACCAATCCGTTTGGAAATCAAACCTATTTGATTTGCAAGGTTAAGCCTTTACAAATCATCCAGTAATAGTGGCATTTTGGTACAAACTCTGCGATGTCTTGTTATTGGACGTCAAACCCATTCCACTCAGACTCCATGAATGCACTGAAGAAATTCTACTCAAAAATCGTCCGATGTCAATCCGTTTTGGAATGTCACTGACATCATTTGAAAGGTTTAGTCCATAGGTGTCATCGGTATATAATGAAATTTTGGTACAAACTCTACGATGTTCTGTTATTGGTCATTCAACGTGCGCCACTCAACGAATTCCATGAACGAGTTTTACTCAAAAAAATGTATCGCGACCAATCCGTTTGGAAATCAAACCTATTTGATTTGCAAGGTTAAGCCTTTACAAATCATCCAGTAATAGTGGCATTTTGGTACAAACTCTGCGATGTCTTGTTATTGGACGTCAAACCTATTCCACTCAGACTCCATGAATGCACTGAAGAAATTCTACTCAAAAATCGTCCGATGTCAATCCGTTTTGGAATGTCACTGATATCATTTGAAAGGTTTAGTCCATAGGTGTCATCGGTATATAATGAAATTTTGGTACAAACTCTACGATGTCCTGTTATTGGTCATTCAACGTGCGCCACTCTACGAATTCCATGAACGAGTTTTACTCAAAAAAATCTATCGCGACCAATCTGTTTGGAAATCAAACCTATTTGATTTGCAAGGATAAGCCTTTACAAATCATCAAGTAATAGTGGCATTTTGGTACAAACTCTGCGATGTCTTGTTATTGGACGTCAAACCTATTCCACTCAGACTCCATGAATGCACTGAAGAAATTCTACTCAAAAATCGTCCGATGTCAATCCGTTTTGGAATGTCACTGATATCATTTGAAAGGTTTAGTCCATAGGTGTCATCGGTATATAATGAAATTTTGGTACAAACTCTACGATGTCCTGTTATTGGTCATTCAACGTGCGCCACTCAACGAATTCCATGAACGAGTTTTACTCAAAAAAATCTATCGCGACCAATCCGTTTGGAAATCAAACCTATTTGATTTGCAAGGTTAAGCCTTTACAAATCATCCAGTAATAGTGGCATTTTGGTACAAACTCTGCGATGTCTTGTTATTGGACGTCAAACCTATTCCACTCAGACTCCATGAATGCACTGAAGAAATTCTACTCAAAAATCGTCCGATGTCAATCCGTTTTGGAATGTCACTGATATCATTTGAAAGGTTTAGTCCATAGGTGTCATCGGTATATAATGAAATTTTGGTACAAACTCTACGATGTCCTGTTATTGGTCATTCAACGTGCGCCACTCTACGAATTCCATGAACGAGTTTTACTCAAAAAAATCTATCGCGACCAATCCGTTTGGAAATCAAACCTATTTGATTTGCAAGGTTAAGCCTTTACAAATCATCCAGTAATAGTGGCATTTTGGTACAAACTCTGCGATGTCTTGTTATTGGACGTCAAACCCATTCCACTCAGACTCCATGAATGCACTGAAGGAATTCTACTCAAAAATCGTCCGATGTCAATCCGTTTTGGAATGTCACTGATATCATTTGAAAGGTTTAGTCCATAGGTGTCATCGGTATATAATGAAATTTTGGTACAAACTCTACGATGTCCTGTTATTGGTCATTCAACGTGCGCCACTCAACGAATTCCATGAACGAGTTTTACTCAAAAAAATCTATCGCGACCAATCCGTTTGGAAATCAAACCTATTTGATTTGCAAGGTTAAGCCTTTACAAATCATCCAGTAATAGTGGCATTTTGGTACAAACTCTGCGATGTCTTGTTATTGGACGTCAAACCTATTCCACTCAGACTCCATGAATGCACTGAAGAAATTCTACTCAAAAATCGTCCGGTGTCAATCCGTTTTGGAATGTCACTGATGTCATTTGAAAGGTTTAGTCCATAGGTGTCATCGGTATATAATGAAATTTTGGTACAAACTCTACGATGTCCTGTTATTGGTCATTCAACGTGCGCCACTCAACGAATTTCATGAACGAGTTTTACTCAAAAAAATCTATCGCGACCAATCCGTTTGGAAATCAAACCTATTTGATTTGCAAGGTTAAGCCTTTAAAAATCATCCAGTAATAGTGGCATTTTGGTACAAACTCTGCGATGTCTTGTTATTGGACGTCAAACCTATTCCACTCAGACTCCATGAATGCACTGAAGAAATTCTACTCAAAAATCGTCCGATGTCAATCCGTTTTGGAATGTCACTGATATCATTTGAAAGGTTTAGTCCATAGGTGTCATCGGTATATAATGAAATTTTGGTACAAACTCTACGATGTCCTGTTATTGGTCATTCAACGTGCGCCACTCTACGAATTCCATGAACGAGTTTTACTCAGAAAAATCTATCGCGACCAATCCGTTTGGAAATCAAACCTATTTGATTTGCAAGGTTAAGCCTTTACAAATCATCCAGTAATAGTTGCATTTTGGTACAAACTCTGCGATGTCTTGTTATTGGACGTCAAACCCATTCCACTCAGACTCCATGAATGCACTGAAGGAATTCTACTCAAAAATCGTCCGATGTCAATCCGTTTTGGAACGTCACTGACATCATTTGAAAGGTTTAGTCCATAGGTGTCATCGGTATATAATGAAATTTTGGTACAAACTCTACGATGTCCTGTTATTGGTCATTCAACGTGCGCCACTCAACGAATTCCATGAACGAGTTTTACTCAAAAAAATCTATCGCGACCAATCCGTTTGGAAATCAAACCTATTTGATTTGCAAGGTTAAGCCTTTACAAATCATCCAGTAATAGTGGCATTTTGGTACAAACTCTGCGATGTCTTGTTATTGGACGTCAAACCTATTCCACTCAGACTCCATGAATGCACTGAAGAAATTCTACTCTAAAATCGTCCGATGTCAATCCGTTTTGGAATGTCACTGATATCATTTGAAAGGTTTAGTCCATAGGTGTCATCGGTATATAATGAAATTTTGGTACAAACTCTACGATGTCCTGTTATTGGTCAATCAACGTGCGCCACTCAACGAATTCCATGAACGAGTTTTACTCAAAAAAATCTATCGCGACCAATCCGTTTGGAAATCAAACCTATTTGATTTGCAAGGTTAAGCCTTTACAAATCATCCAGTAATAGTGGCATTTTGGTACAAACTCTGCGATGTCTTGTTATTGGACGTCAAACCTATTCCACTCAGACTCCATGAATGCACTGAAGAAATTCTACTCAAAAATCGTCTGATGTCAATCCGTTTTGGAATGTCACTGATATCATTTGAAAGGTTTAGTCCATAGATGTCATCGGTATATAATGAAATTTTGGTACAAACTCTACGATGTCCTGTTATTGGTCATTCAACGTGCGCCACTCAACGAATTCAATGAACGAGTTTTACTCAAAAAAATCTATCGCGACCAATCCGTTTGGAAATCAAACCTATTTGATTTGCAAGGATAAGCCTTTACAAATCATCCAGTAATAGTGGCATTTTGGTACAAACTCTGCGATGTCTTGTTATTGGACGTCAAACCTATTCCACTCAGACTCCATGAATGCACTGAAGAAATTCTACTCAAAAATCGTCCGATGTCAATCCGTTTTGGAATGTCACTGATATCATTTGAAAGGTTTAGTCCATAGGTGTCATCGGTATATAATGAAATTTTGGTACAAACTCTACGATGTCCTGTTATTGGTCATTCAACGTGCGCCACTCGACGAATTCAATGAACGAGTTTTACTCAAAAAAATCTATCGCGACCAATCCGTTTGGAAATCAAACCTATTTGATTTGCAAGGATAAGCCTTTACAAATCATCCAGTAATAGTGGCATTTTGGTACAAACTCTGCGATGTCTTGTTATTGGACGTCAAACCTATTCCACTCAGACTCCATGAATGCACTGAAGAAATTCTACTCAAAAATCGTCCGATGTCAATCCGTTTTGGAATGTCACTGATATCATTTGAAAGGTTTAGTCCATAGGTGTCATCGGTATATAATGAAATTTTGGTACAAACTCTACGATGTCCTGTTATTGGTCATTCAACGTGCGCCACTCAACGAATTCCATGAACGAGTTTTACTCAAAAAAATCTATCGCGACCAATCCGTTTGGAAATCAAACCTATTTGATTTGCAAGGTTAAGCCTATATAAATCATCCAGTAATAGTGGAATTTTGGTACAAACTCTGCGATGTCTTGTTATTGGACGTCAAACCCATTCCACTCAGACTCCATGAATGCACTGAAGGAATTCTACTCAAAAATCGTCCGATGTCAATCCGTTTTGGAATGTCACTGATATCATTTGAAAGGTTTAGTCCATAGGTGTCATCGATATATAATGAAATTTTGGTACAAACTCTACGATGTCCTGTTATTGGTCATTCAACGTGCGCCACTCAACGAATTCCATGAACGAGTTTTACTCAAAAAAATCTATCGCGACCAATCCGTTTGGAAATCAAACCTATTTGATTTGCAAGGTTAAGCCTATATAAATCATCCAGTAATAGTGGCATTTTGGTACAAACTCTGCGATGTCTTGTTATTGGACGTCAAACCCATTCCACTCAGACTCCATGAATGCACTGAAGGAATTCTACTCAAAAATCGTCCGATGTCAATCCGTTTTGGAATGTCACTGATATCATTTGAAAGGTTTAGTCCATAGGTGTCATCGGTATATAATGAAATTTTGGTACAAACTCTACGATGTCCTGTTATTGGTCATTCAACGTGCGCCACTCTACGAATTCCATGAACGAGTTTTACTCAAAAAAATCTATCGCGACCAATCCGTTTGGAAATCAAACCTATTTGATTTGCAAGGATAAGCCTTTACAAATCATCCAGTAATAGTGGCATTTTGGTACAAACTCTGCGATGTCTTGTTATTGGACGTCAAACCTATTCCACTCAGACTCCATGAATGCACTGAAGAAATTCTACTCAAAAATCGTCCGATGTCAATCCGTTTTGGAATGTCACTGATATCATTTGAAAGGTTTAGTCCATAGGTGTCATCGGTATATAATGAAATTTTGGTACACACTCTACGATGTCCTGTTATTGGTCATTCAACGTGCGCCACTCAACGAATTCCATGAACGAGTTTGACTCAAAAAAATCTATCGCGACCAATCCGTTTGGAAATCAAACCTATTTGATTTGCAAGGTTAAGCCTTTACAAATCATCCAGTAATAGTGGCATTTTGGTACAAACTCTGCGATGTCTTGTTATTGGACGTCAAACCCATTCCACTCAGACTCCATGAATGCACTGAAGAAATTCTGCTCAAAAATCGTCCGATGTCAATCCGTTTTGGAATGTCACTGATATCATTTGAAAGGTTTAGTCCATAGGTGTCATCGGTATATAATGAAATTTTGGTACAAACTCTACGATGTCCTGTTATTGGTCATTCAACGTGCGCCACTCAACGAATTCCATGAACGAGTTTTACTCAAAAAAATCTATCGCGACCAATCCGTTTGGAAATCAAACCTATTTGATTTGCAAGGTTAAGCCTTTACAAATCATCCAGTAATAGTGGCATTTTGGTACAAACTCTGCGATGTCTTGTTATTGGACGTCAAACCCATTCCACTCAGACTCCATGAATGCACTGAAGAAATTCTACTCAAAAATCGTCCGATGTCAATCCGTTTTGGAATGTCACTGATACATTTGAAAGGTTTAGTCCATAGGTGTCATCGGTATATAATGAAATTTTGGTACAAACTCTACGATGTCCTGTTATTGGTCATTCAACGTGCGCCACTCAACGAATTCCATGAACGAGTTTTACTCAGAAAAATCTATCGCGACCAATCCGTTTGGAAATCAAACCTATTTGATTTGCAAGGTTAAGCCTTTACAAATCATCCAGTAATAGTGGCATTTTGGTACAAACTCTGCGATGTCTTGTTATTGGACGTCAAACCCATTCCACTCAGACTCCATGAATGCACTGAAGAAATTCTACTCAAAAATCGTCCGATGTCATTCCGTTTTGGAATGTCACTGATATCATTTGAAAGGTTTAGTCCATAGGTGTCATCGGTATATAATGAAATTTTGGTACAAACTCTACGATGTCCTGTTATTGGTCATTCAACGTGCGCCACTCAACGAATTCCATGAACGAGTTTGACTCAAAAAAATCTATCGCGACCAATCCGTTTGGAAATCAAACCTATTTGATTTGCAAGGATAAGCCTTTACAAATCATCCAGTAATAGTGGCATTTTGGTACAAACTCTGCGATGTCTTGTTATTGGACGTCAAACCTATTCCACTCAGACTCCATGAATGCACTGAAGAAATTCTACTCAAAAATCGTCCGATGTCAATCCGTTTTGGAATGTCACTGATATCATTTGAAAGGTTTAGTCCATAGGTGTCATCGGTATATAATGAAATTTTGGTACAAACTCTACGATGTCCTGTTATTGGTCATTCAACGTGCGCCACTCAACGAATTCCATGAACGAGTTTTACTCAAAAAAATCTATCGCGACCAATCCGTTTGGAAATCAAACCTATTTGATTTGCAAGGTTAAGCCTTTACAAATCATCCAGTAATAGTGGCATTTTGGTACAAACTCTGCGATGTCTTGTTATTGGACGTCAAACCCATTCCACTCAGACTCCATGAATGCGCTGAAGAAATTCTACTCAAAAATCGTCCAATGTCAATCCGTTTTGGAATGTCACTGATATCATTTGAAAGGTTTAGTCCATAGGTGTCATCGGTATATAATGAAATTTTGGTACAAACTCTACGATGTCCTGTTATTGGTCATTCAACGTGCGCCACTCTACGAATTCCATGAACGAGTTTTACTCAAAAAAATCTATCGCGACCAATCCGTTTGGAAATCAAACCTATTTGATTTGCAAAGATAAGCCTTTACAAATCATCCAGTAATAGTGGCATTTTGGTACAAACTCTGCGATGTCTTGTTATTGGACGTCAAACCTATTCCACTCAGACTCCATGAATGCACTGAAGAAATTCTATTCAAAAATCGTCCGATGTCAATCCGTTTTGGAATGTCACTGATATCATTTGAAAGGTTTAGTCCATAGGTGTCATCGGTATATAATGAAATTTTGGTACAAACTCTACGATGTCCTGTTATTGGTCATTCAACGTGCGCCACTCAACGAATTCAATGAACGAGTTTTACTCAAAAAAATCTATCGCGACCAATCCGTTTGGAAATCAAACCTATTTGATTTGCAAGGTTAAGCCTTTACAAATCATCCAGTAATAGTGGCATTTTGGTACAAACTCTGCGATGTCTTGTTATTGGACGTCAAACCCATTCCACTCAGACTCCATGAATGCACTGAAGAAATTCTACTCAAAAATCGTCCGATGTCAATCCGTTTTGGAATGTCACTGATATCATTTGAAAGGTTTAGTCCATAGGTGTCATCGGTATATAATGAAATTTTGGTACAAACTCTACGATGTCCTGTTATTGGTCATTCAACGTGCGCCACTCAACGAATTCCATGAACGAGTTTTACTCAGAAAAATCTATCGCGACCAATCCGTTTGGAAATCAAACCTATTTGATTTGCAAGGTTAAGCCTTTACAAATCATCCAGTAATAGTGGCATTTTGGTACAAACTCTGCGATGTCTTGTTATTGGACGTCAAACCCATTCCACTCAGACTCCATGAATGCACTGAAGAAATTCTACTCCAAAATCGTCCGATGTCAATCCGTTTTGGAATGTCACTGATATCATTTGGAAGGTTTAGTCCATAGGTGTCATCGGTATATAATGAAATTTTGGTACAAACTCTACGATGTCCTGTTATTGGTCATTCAACGTGCGCCACTCTACGAATTCCATGAACGAGTTTTACTCAAAAAAATCTATCGCGACCAATCCGTTTGGAAATCAAACCTATTTGATTTGCAAGGTTAAGCCTTTACAAATCATCAAGTAATAGTGGCATTTTGGTACAAACTCTGCGATGTCTTGTTATTGGACGTCAAACCTATTCCACTCAGACTCCATGAATGCACTGAAGAAATTCTACTCAAAAATCGTCCGATGTCAATCCGTTTTGGAATGTCACTGATATCATTTGAAAGGTTTAGTCCATAGGTGTCATCGGTATATAATGAAATTTTGGTACAAACTCTACGATGTCCTGTTATTGGTCATTCAACGTGCGCCACTCAACGAATTCCATGAACGAGTTTGACTCAAAAAAATCTATCGCGACCAATCCGTTTGGAAATCAAACCTATTTGATTTGCAAGGTTAAGCCTTTACAAATCATCCAGTAATAGTGGCATTTTGGTACAAACTCTGCGATGTCTTGTTATTGGACGTCAAACCCATTCCACTCAGACTCCATGAATGCACTGAAGAAATTCTACTCAAAAATCGTCCGATGTCAATCCGTTTTGGAATGTCACTGATATCATTTGAAAGGTTTAGTCCATAGGTGTCATCGGTATATAATGAAATTTTGGTACAAACTCTACGATGTCCTGTTATTGGTCATTCAACGTGCGCCACTCAACGAATTCAATGAACGAGTTTTACTCAAAAAAATCTATCGCGACCAATCCGTTTGGAAATCAAACCTATTTGATTTGCAAGGATAAGCCTTTACAAATCATCCAGTAATAGTGGCATTTTGGTACAAACTCTGCGATGTCTTGTTATTGGACGTCAAACCTATTCCACTCAGACTCCATGAATGCACTGAAGAAATTCTACTCAAAAATCGTCCGATGTCAATCCGTTTTGGAATGTCACTGATATCATTTGAAAGGTTTAGTCCATAGGTGTCATCGGTATATAATGAAATTTTGGTACAAACTCTACGATGTCCTGTTATTGGTCATTCAACGTGCGCCACTCAACGAATTCCATGAACGAGTTTTACTCAAAAAAATCTATCGCGACCAATCCGTTTGGAAATCAAACCTATTTGATTTGCAAGGTTAAGCCTATATAAATCATCCAGTAATAGTGGAATTTTGGTACAAACTCTGCGATGTCTTGTTATTGGACGTCAAACCCATTCCACTCAGACTCCATGAATGCACTGAAGGAATTCTACTCAAAAATCGTCCGATGTCAATCCGTTTTGGAATGTCACTGATATCATTTGAAAGGTTTAGTCCATAGGTGTCATCGGTATATAATGAAATTTTGGTACAAACTCTACGATGTCCTGTTATTGGTCATTCAACGTGCGCCACTCAACGAATTCCATGAACGAGTTTTACTCAGAAAAATCTATCGCGACCAATCCGTTTGGAAATCAAACCTATTTGATTTGCAAGGTTAAGCCTTTACAAATCATCCAGTAATAGTGGCATTTTGGTACAAACTCTGCGATGTCTTGTTATTGGACGTCAAACCCATTCCACTCAGACTCCATGAATGCACTGAAGAAATTCTACTCAAAAATCGTCCGATGTCAATCCGTTTTGGAATGTCACTGATATCATTTGGAAGGTTTAGTCCATAGGTGTCATCGGTATATAATGAAATTTTGGTACAAACTCTACGATGTCCTGTTATTGGTCATTCAACGTGCGCCACTCTACGAATTCCATGAACGAGTTTTACTCAAAAAAATCTATCGCGACCAATCCGTTTGGAAATCAAACCTATTTGATTTGCAAGGTTAAGCCTTTACAAATCATCAAGTAATAGTGGCATTTTGGTACAAACTCTGCGATGTCTTGTTATTGGACGTCAAACCTATTCCACTCAGACTCCATGAATGCACTGAAGAAATTCTACTCAAAAATCGTCCGATGTCAATCCGTTTTGGAATGTCACTGATATCATTTGAAAGGTTTAGTCCATAGGTGTCATCGGTATATAATGAAATTTTGGTACAAACTCTACGATGTCCTGTTATTGGTCATTCAACGTGCGCCACTCAACGAATTCCATGAACGAGTTTGACTCAAAAAAATCTATCGCGACCAATCCGTTTGGAAATCAAACCTATTTGATTTGCAAGGTTAAGCCTTTACAAATCATCCAGTAATAGTGGCATTTTGGTACAAACTCTGCGATGTCTTGTTATTGGACGTCAAACCCATTCCACTCAGACTCCATGAATGCACTGAAGAAATTCTACTCAAAAATCGTCCGATGTCAATCCGTTTTGGAATGTCACTGATATCATTTGAAAGGTTTAGTCCATAGGTGTCATCGGTATATAATGAAATTTTGGTACAAACTCTACGATGTCCTGTTATTGGTCATTCAACGTGCGCCACTCTACGAATTCCATGAACGAGTTTTACTCAAAAAAATCTATCGCGACCAATCCGTTTGGAAATCAAACCTATTTGATTTGCAAGGTTAAGCCTTTACAAATCATCCAGTAATAGTGGCATTTTGGTACAAACTCTGCGATGTCTTGTTATTGGACGTCAAACCCATTCCACTCAGACTCCATGAATGCACTGAAGAAATTCTACTCGTTTTGGAATGTCACTGATATCATTTGAAAGGTTTAGTCCATAGGTGTCATCGGTATATAATGAAATTTTGGTACAAACTCTACGATGTCCTGTTATTGGTCATTCAACGTGCGCCACTCAACGAATTCCATGAACGAGTTTTACTCAGAAAAATCTATCGCGACCAATCCGTTTGGAAATCAAACCTATTTGATTTGCAAGGTTAAGCCTTTACAAATCATCCAGTAATAGTGGCATTTTGGTACAAACTCTGCGATGTCTTGTTATTGGACGTCAAACCCATTCCACTCAGACTCCATGAATGCACTGAAGAAATTCTACTCAAAAATCGTCCGATGTCAATCCGTTTTGGAATGTCACTGATATCATTTGAAAGGTTTAGTCCATAGGTGTCATCGGTATATAATGAAATTTTGGTACAAACTCTACGATGTCCTGTTATTGGTCATTCAACGTGCGCCACTACGAATTCCATGAACGAGTTTTACTCAAAAAAATCTATCGCGACCAATCCGTTTGGAAATCAAACCTATTTGATTTGCAAGGATAAGCCTTTACAAATCATCAAGTAATAGTGGCATTTTGGTACAAACTCTGCGATGTCTTGTTATTGGACGTCAAACCTATTCCACTCAGACTCCATGAATGCACTGAAGAAATTCTACTCAAAAATCGTCCGATGTCAATCCGTTTTGGAATGTCACTGATATCATTTGAAAGGTTTAGTCCATAGGTGTCATCGGTATATAATGAAATTTTGGTACAAACTCTACGATGTCCTGTTATTGGTCATTCAACGTGCGCCACTCTACGAATTCCATGAACGAGTTTTACTCAAAAAAATCTATCGCGACCAATCCGTTTGGAAATCAAACCTATTTGATTTGCAAGGTTAAGCCTTTACAAATCATCCAGTAATAGTGGCATTTTGGTACAAACTCTGCGATGTCTTGTTATTAGACGTCAAACCCATTCCACTCAGACTCCATGAATGCACTGAAGAAATTCTACTCAAAAATCGTTCGATGTCAATCCGTTTTGGAATGTCACTGACATCATTTGAAAGGTTTAGTCCATAGGTGTCATCGGTATATAATGAAATTTTGGTACAAACTCTACGATGTCCTGTTATTGGCCATTCAACGTGCGCCACTCAACGAATTCCTTGAACGAGTTTTACTCAAAAAAATCTATCGCGACCAATCCGTTTGGAAATCAAACCTACTTGATTTGCAAGGTTAAGCCTTAACAAATCATCCAGTAATAGTGGCATTTTGGTACAAACTCTGCGATGTCTTGTTATTGGACGTCAAACCTATTCCACTCAGACTCCATGAATGCACTGAAGAAATTCTACTCAAAAATCGTCCGATGTCAATCCGTTTTGGAATGTCACTGATATCATTTGAAAGGTTTAGTCCATAGGTGTCATCGGTATATAATGAAATTTTGGTACAAACTCTACGATGTCCTGTTATTGGTCATTCAACGTGCGCCACTCTACGAATTCCATGAACGAGTTTTACTCAAAAAAATCTATCGCGACCAATCCGTTTGGAAATCAAACCTATTTGATTTGCAAGGATAAGCCTTTACAAATCATCAAGTAATAGTGGCATTTTGGTACAAACTCTGCGATGTCTTGTTATTGGACGTCAAACCTATTCCACTCAGACTCCATGAATGCACTGAAGAAATTCTACTCAAAAATCGTCCGATGTCAATCCGTTTTGGAATGTCACTGACATCATTTGAAAGGTTTAGTCCATAGGTGTCATCGGTATATAATGAAATTTTGGTACAAACTCTACGATGTCCTGTTATTGGTCATTCAACGTGCGCCACTCAACGAATTCCATGAACGAGTTTTACTCAAAAAAATCTATCGCGACCAATCCGTTTGGAAATCAAACCTATTTGATTTGCAAGGTTAAGCCTTTACAAATCATCCAGTAATAGTGGCATTTTGGTACAAACTCTGCGATGTCTTGTTATTGGACGTCAAACCTATTCCACTCAGACTCCATGAATGCACTGAAGAAATTCTACTCAAAAATCGTCCGATGTCAATCCGTTTTGGAATGTCACTGATATCATTTGAAAGGTTTAGTCCATAGGTGTCATCGGTATATAATGAAATTTTGGTACAATTTCTACGATGTCCTGTTATTGGTCATTCAACGTGCGCCACTCTACGAATTCCATGAACGAGTTTTACTCAAAAAAATCTATCGCGACCAATCCGTTTGGAAATCAAACCTATTTGATTTGCAAGGTTAAGCCTTTACAAATCATCCAGTAATAGTGGCATTTTGGTACAAACTCTGCGATGTTTTGTTATTGGACGTCAAACCCATTCCACTCAGACTCCATGAATGCACTGAAGAAATTCTACTCAAAAATCGTCCGATGTCAATCCGTTTTGGAATGTCACTGATATCATTTGAAAGGTTTAGTCCATAGGTGTCATCGGTATATAATGAAATTTTGGTACAAACTCTACGATGTCCTGTTATTGGTCATTCAACGTGCGCCACTCTACGAATTCCATGAACGAGTTTTACTCAAAAAAATCTATCGCGACCAATCCGTTTGGAAATCAAACCTATTTGATTTGCAAGGATAAGCCTTTACAAATCATCAAGTAATAGTGGCATTTTGGTACAAACTCTGCGATGTCTTGTTATTGGACGTCAAACCTATTCCACTCAGACTCCATGAATGCACTGAAGAAATTCTACTCAAAAATCGTCCGATGTCAATCCGTTTTGGAATGTCACTGATATCATTTGAAAGGTTTAGTCCATAGGTGTCATCGGTATATAATGAAATTTTGGTACAAACTCTACGATGTCCTGTTATTGGTCATTCAACGTGCGCCACTCAACGAATTCCATGAACGAGTTTTACTCAAAAAAATCTATCGCGACCAATCCGTTTGGAAATCAAACCTATTTGATTTGCAAGGTTAAGCCTTTACAAATCATCCAGTAATAGTGGTATTTTGGTACAAACTCTGCGATGTCTTGTTATTGGACGTCAAACCCATTCCACTCAGACTCCATGAATGCACTGAAGAAATTCTACTCAAAAATCGTCCGATGTCAATCCGTTTTGGAATGTCACTGATATCATTTGAAAGGTTTAGTCCATAGGTGTCATCGGTATATAATGAAATTTTGGTACAAACTCTACGATGTCCTGTTATTGGTCATTCAACGTGCGCCACTCTACGAATTCCATGAACGAGTTTTACTCAAAAAAATCTATCGCGACCAATCCGTTTGGAAATCAAACCTATTTGATTTGCAAGGTTAAGCCTTTACAAATCATCCAGTAATAGTGGCATTTTGGTACAAACTCTGGGATGTCTTGTTATTGGACGTCAAACCCATTCCACTCAGACTCCATGAATGCACTGAAGAAATTCTACTCAAAAATCGTCCGATGTCAATCCGTTTTGGAATGTCACTGATATCATTTGAAAGGTTTAGTCCATAGGTGTCATCGGTATATAATGAAATTTTGGTACAAACTCTACGATGTCCTGTTATTGGTCATTCAACGTGCGCCACTCAACGAATTCCATGAACGAGTTTTACTCAAAAAAATCTATCGCGACCAATCGGTTTGGAAATCAAACCTATTTGATTTGCAAGGTTAAGCCTTTACAAATCATCCAGTAATAGTGGCATTTTGGTACAAACTCTGCGATGTCTTGTTATTGGACGTCAAACCCATTCCACTCAGACTCCATGAATGCACTGAAGAAATTCTACTCAAAAATCGTCCGATGTCAATCCGTTTTGGAATGTCACTGATATCATTTGAAAGGTTTAGTCCATAGGTGTCATCGGTATATAATGAAATTTTGGTACAAACTCTACGATGTCCTGTTATTGGTCATTCAACGTGCGCCACTCAACGAATTCCATGAACGAGTTTTACTCAAAAAAATCTATCGCGACCAATCCGTTTGGAAATCAAACCTATTTGATTTGCAAGGTTAAGCCTTTACAAATCATCCAGTAATAGTGACATTTTGGTACAAACTCTGCGATGTCTTGTTATTGGACGTCAAACCTATTCCACTCAGACTCCATGAATGCACTGAAGAAATTCTACTCAAAAATCGTCCGATGTCAATCCGTTTTGGAATGTCACTGATATCATTTGAAAGGTTTAGTCCATAGGTGTCATCGGTATATAATGAAATTTTGGTACAAACTCTACGATGTCCTGTTATTGGTCATTCAACGTGCGCCACTCAACGAATTCCATGAACGAGTTTTACTCAAAAAAATCTATCGCGACCAATCCGTTTGGAAATCAAACCTATTTGATTTGCAAGGTTAAGCCTTTACAAATCATCCAGTAATAGTGGCATTTTGGTACAAACTCTGCGATGTCTTGTTATTGGACGTCAAACCCATTCCACTCAGACTCCATGAATGCACTGAAGAAATTCTACTCAAAAATCGTCCGATGTCAATCCGTTTTGGAATGTCACTGATATCATTTGAAAGGTTTAGTCCATAGGTGTCATCGGTATATAATGAAATTTTGGTACGAACTCTACGATGTCCTGTTATTGGTCATTCAACGTGCGCCACTCAACGAATTCCATGAACGAGTTTTACTCAAAAAAATCTATCGCGACCAATCCGTTTGGAAATCAAACCTATTTGATTTGCAAGGTTAAGCCTTTACAAATCATCCAGTAATAGTGGCATTTTGGTACAAACTCTGCGATGTCTTGTTATTGGACGTCAAACCCATTCCACTCAGACTCCATGAATGCACTGAAGAAATTCTACTCAAAAATCGTCCGATGTCAATCCGTTTTGGAATGTCACTGACATCATTTGAAAGGTTTAGTCCATAGGTGTCATCGGTATATAATGAAATTTTGGTACAAACTCTACGATGTCCTGTTATTGGTCATTCAACGTGCGCCACTCAACGAATTCCATGAACGAGTTTTACTCAAAAAAATCTATCGCGACCAATCCGTTTGGAAATCAAACCTATTTGATTTGCAAGGTTAAGCCTTTACAAATCATCCAGTAATAGTGGCATTTTGGTACAAACTCTGCGATGTCTTGTTATTGAACGTCAAACCTATTCCACTCAGACTCCATGAATGCACTGAAGAAATTCTACTCAAAAATCGTCCGATGTCAATCCGTTTTGGAATGTCACTGATATCATTTGAAAGGTTTAGTCCATAGGTGTCATCGGTATATAATGAAATTTTGGTACAAACTCTACGATGTCCTGTTATTGGTCATTCAACGTGCGCCACTCAACGAATTCCATGAACGAGTTTTACTCAAAAAAATCTATCGCGACCAATCCGTTTGGAAATCAAACCTATTTGATTTGCAAGGATAAGCCTTTACAAATCATCAAGTAATAGTGGCATTTTGGTACAAACTCTGCGATGTCTTGTTATTGGACGTCAAACCTATTCCACTCAGACTCCATGAATGCACTGAAGAAATTCTACTCAAAAATCGTCCGATGTCAATCCGTTTTGGAATGTCACTGATATCATTTGAAAGGTTTAGTCCATAGGTGTCATCGGTATATAATGAAATTTTGGTACAAACTCTACGATGTCCTGTTATTGGTCATTCAACGTGCGCCACTCAACGAATTCCATGAACGAGTTTTACTCAAAAAAATCTATCGCGACCAATCCGTTTGGAAATCAAACCTATTTGATTTGCAAGGTTAAGCCTTTACAAATCATCCAGTAATAGTGGCATTTTGGTACAAACTCTGCGATGTCTTGTTATTGGACGTCAAACCTATTCCACTCAGACTCCATGAATGCACTGAAGAAATTCTACTCAAAAATCGTCCGATGTCAATCCGTTTTGGAATGTCACTGACATCATTTGAAAGGTTTAGTCCATAGGTGTCATCGGTATATAATGAAATTTTGGTACAAACTCTACGATGTCCTGTTATTGGTCATTCAACGTGCGCCACTCAACGAATTCCATGAACGAGTTTTACTCAAAAAAATCTATCGCGACCAATCCGTTTG